>JAJKFI010009922.1:0-12345 GCA_029204185.1 Lerista edwardsae
CAGGTAAGGGGCAGGTGGGGGGGGAGTAGAAGGAACTACATCCAGTCGCACTAAGGATGCTCCTCGGCGGGAGGGGGGTTGTGGTCTCCTTGTAGTGGGAGATTCTATACTTAGGAATGTAGAGGGGGGGTCTGTGACAGATGTGAGGACCCCATGGTGACTTGCCTGCCTGGTGTGAAGGTTGCGGACATCACGTCTCGTCTAGATAGGCTGGTAAGGAGTGCTGGGGTGGAGGTAGCAGTCGTGGCGCACGTTGGCACCAATGACCTGTGGAAATGTAGCCGGAGGTCCTGGAAGCCAAATTTAGATTGCTAGGCAGGACGCTGAAGGCCAGGACCCCCAAGGTAGTGTTCTCAGAAGTGCTACCCGTTCCACGCGCAGGGCCAGCTAGGCAGGCGGAGCTCAGGGGTCTCAATGCGTGGATGAGACGGTGGTGTTGGGAGGAGGGGTTTAGGCGCTGTGGGACGTTTTCGGACAAGCCAGGCCTGTACAAGAGGGACGGGCTTCACTTGAACCAAAGTGGAACCAGGCTGCTGGCGCATCACATTAAGAAGGTGGCAGAGCAGCTTTTAAACTGACCCCTGGGGGGAAGCCAAGTGGTGTCTGGTTTGGAACTCCTCATCCCTACGGGAAGAGGGGGGTGGAGGAGTACCACAGAGTAATGGAGGAATAGGAAATAGAACTTCAAACGTGAGTGTAAAGTGACAGTTTGTCCAGTAGAAAGAGAGGTGGGGAAAAGGGATCAAAAAAGAGTTCCTCCTTAGGGAACCCCGTATCTAGGTGTTATTATGCAAATGCCCGAAGTCTCCGAACAAAGATGGCGGAACTGGAATGTTTGGTGGCTAGGGAAAAGATTGCTATAGTAGTCATAACGGAAACCTGGTGGAATGCAGAGAACCAGTGGGATACTGCCATCCCAGGCTATAAACTCTATAGGAGGGCATGTTGGCGGTGGGGTGGCCATTTCTATCAAAGAAGGGATAGAATCCAGCCGAGTAGAAACTGAAGGTGAAAATCCAGATATACCGTATATCCACAGGTTCATCCACATGCCTGTTGACCTTTTCAAAGAATTCTAAAAGGTTCGTGAGGCGAAACATACCCTTACAGAAGCCATGCTGACTTTCCTTCAGCAACACTTGTTAATAAGAACATAAGAAGAGCCCTGCTGGATCAGAACAAAGGCCCATCTAGTCCAGCTTCCTGTATCTCGCAGCGGCCCACCAGGTGCCCCAGGGAGGCATGAGACAACAAGATGCTTGCATCCTGTTGCCACTCCCTTGCACCCGGTACCAGTAGCGCTCTACCTTTGTAAGGAGGTTGCACAATCCATCATTGCCTATAGCCCACGATGGACCTTTCCTCCAGAAATCCGTCCAATCCCCTCTTAAAGGCATCAAGACCAGATGCCATCACCACCTCCTGTGGCAAAGAGTTCCACAGATTAACTACCCGCTGGGTAAAAAAGTACTTCCTTTTATCTGTTTTAACTCTCCCACCCCTCAGTTTTAGTGGATGCCCCCTGGTTCTGGTGTTTTGAGAGAGGGAAAAGAACATCCCTCTATCGACTCTATCCCTCCCATGCATAATTTTGTATGTCTCAATCATGTCCCCCCTCAGGCGCCTTTTTTCTAGACTGAAGAGCCCCAAACGCTGCAGTCTTTCTTCATAAGGGGGTTGCCCCAGCCCCGTAATCATTTTCGTTGCTCTCTTCTGCATCTTTTCCAGCTCCACTATGTCCTTTTTGAGATGCGGCGACCAGAACTGGACACAATATTCCAGGTGCGGCCTTACCATCGATTTGTACAATGGCATGATAATATTGGCTGTTTTATTCTCAACCCCTTTTTTAATGACCCCAAGCATGGAATCGGCCTTCTTAATTGCTGCCGCACACTGGGTCGACACCTTCATTGAATTGTCCACCAGCACCCCAAGATCTCTCTCCTGAGCTGTCACAGACAGCTCAGAACCCATTAGCCTATAGGTGAAGTTTTGGTTTTTTGCCCCAATGTGCATCACTTTACAGTTGTCTATGTTGAAACGCATCTGCCATTTGGCTGCCCATTCCCCCAACTTGGAGAGATCCTTCTGGAGCTCTTCACAATCCTTTCTGGTTTTCACCACCCGGAAAGTTTTGTGTCATCTGCAAACTTGGCCACCTCGCTGCTTATCCCTGTCTCCACGTCATTTATGAACAAGTTGAAAACACGGGCCCCAATTGACCCCCACTCTCTGTTTCTTGGCCCTCAACCAATTCTGGATCCATAAGAGGACCTGCCCTCTTCTTCCCTGACTGTGAAGTTTCTTCAGCAGCCTTTGGTGGGGGACTGTGTCAAACGCCTTCTGAAAATCCAGGTATAGGATATCCACAGGTTCACCCACATCCACATGCCTGTTGACCTTTTCAAAGAATTCCAAAAGGTTTTCAAAGAATCCCTTACAGAAGCTATGCTGACTTTCTTTTAGCAGTACTTGTTCCTCTACGTGTTTTAGGATTTTATCTTTGATGAGGCTTTCCACCATCTTACCTGGAACAGACGTTCCGGCCTGTAGTTTCCAGGTTCCCCCCTTCTCCCTTTTTTAAAGATTGGCATGACATTGGCTATCCTCCAATCCTCTGGCACCGTGGCTGTCTGAAGGGACAAGTTGCATACTCTAGTTAAGAGGTCAGGACTTTGTTCTTTAGTTCCTTAATAACTCTTGGGTGTATACCATCTGGGCCTGGTGACTTATGTATATGTAGTTTATCAATTTGATCTAAAACATTTTCTTTATTAACCAGTATCTGATTTAATTCCTTAGTTAGGAAGGGCTGTTCGGGCTGTGGTATCTGCCCAAGTTCTTCTGCCGTGAAGACGGATGTAAAGAATTCATTTAATTTCTCTGCCATCTCCAAGTCCCCTTTTATCTCCTGTTTCCCTCCCTCACCATCCAGCTGGCCAACCGCCTCTCTGGCAGGTTTCCTGCTTCTAACATATTTGAAGAAGCTTTTGTTATTCCCCTTTATGTTGCTAGCCATGCATTCCTCAAACGCTTTCTTGGCCTCCCGTATCACCTTCTTACTTGTCTTTTGCCAGAGTTTATGTTGCTTTGTATTCTCCTCACTGGGGCAAGACTTCCATTGACGGAAAGAAGCTTCCTTGCTCTTTACAGCTTTTTTAACTTCATTTGTCAGCCATACAGGCACCCTCTTGGACCTTGTCGAACCCTTTTTTCTTTGCGGTATACACTTCTGCTGGGCCTCTACTATGGTTATTTTAAACAGCCTCCATGCAGCCTGGAGGGATTGGACTCTTTTTACCTTCCCTTTCAATTTCTTTCTAACTAGCCTCCTCATCTGAGGGAAATCTGCCCTTCGAAAGTCAAGGGTTCTTGTGTCAGATTTGCTCTGCACTCTTTCCTGGACATGCATGGCAAGACCAATCGCAGCACGGTCACTGTTCCCCAACGGCTCAGTAACACTTAGATGCCTAACTAGGTCCCGAATACCACACAATATGAAATCCAGAGTCGCCTATCCTCTGGTCGGCTCCATGACTAGCTGCTCTAAGGCACAGTCATTTAGCACGTCAAGGAATCCGGTCTCTCTTCCTTGACCAGAGCAGCAGTTGACCCAGTCAATATGAGGATAATTGAAGTCCCCCATGATTACAATCCTGTCTCTCTTGGTCCCCGCCCTGATTTGTTTCCTCATTTCAAGGTCACCTTCCAGTTTTTGATCGGGAGGACGATAGCACCCCCCCACTATTACATTGCTCTTACGGCCTGGTAGTTTAACCCACAGTGACTCTATGGTGGAGTCCGGCCCACCTTCAGTTTCTACTCTACTGGTTTCTATCCCTTCTTTGATATAGATGGCCACCCCTCTGCCAACACGCCCTTCCCTGTCCCTCCTATAGAGTTTATAGCCTGGGATGGCAGTATCCCACTGGTTCTCTGCATTCCACCACTTCCCCCATCTTTGCTCGGAGACTTTGGGCATTCGCATAATAACACCTCTATATGGGGTTCTCTAAGGAGGGACTGTTTTTTGATCCCATTTCCCCTCCTCTCTTTTTACTGGGCAATCTGTCACTTACACTCAGGTTTGAAGTTCTATTTCCTACTCCATTACTCTGTGGTACTCCTCCACCCTCCTCTTCCTGTAATGCAAATACAATAAATAAAATAAAATATAGCAGTGGGTATATGCTATATATATATTATTTATAATAATAATATTAAGTGATAATATGTTTATATAACATGAAATTGAATCCTGCAAATATGCAAGGACATACTAATGAAACAGAAGATTTTATATATATATATTTATATATATATATATATATATATATATATAGTAATAATGATATACTAATAAAACAAATAAAAAACATGCAGTAATAACAAACTATAAATAAAGCCATTTACTTAAATAAATAAAGCCATTTATTACGATTGGCCTGTGCACCGCATTGCGAACTTCATGTTGAAAAGCAGTGTATAAATACTTTTGATTGATTGATTGATTGATTAGTATACAAGAAAGGGGTACAGGGAAGGGTACAGGTCATCCAAATAATAATAATAACAATTAATAATAAGTTAATAATAATGAATAATGATAGTAATAACAGCAAAAGGAGATATATGTGGTTGTATCCCTTGCCGTGAGCCATAGGCCAGTTCTTCGAGTTGGTGTAAGGCGCATGGGACTGACCCCCGTTTACTCCCCTGCCTTTACGCTCATCCTGTAATGATTACACTACCTGTTAAATGTGGTAAGTGCCAATTAGCCTGTCTTGAGGCCAATGGCCCTGAAGGTGATAATGCCTTCCAGCATCACATGTGGTAGCCTTCCCTTGCGGTTAAAGTCTGCCTGATTCCTAGTTTGCAGGCATTAGCAAAAAAGTGTGAGAACCACTGCCCTGGCTTTTGAACTTGACGGCTATCAAAGGGAAAGGTCTGAATGCCTCCCAGTACTAATATGTTTTGCCTTTCCTTTGCAGGTTAAAGTCTGCCTTATCTCTCTCTTGCCTCTTTGCAGTTTTTGAGGCATGGGAAAAAGGCAGCAAAATGCATGTGGGTGGGCACCTAGGAGGCCACCCCCTGCCGAGATGCAGCATTCCGGAGATTCATCTGAAGAGGACGAACCCATGGCCGCAATTCGAGCTGCTATAGCAGGACTTCAGGCCATTGAAACACAGGCCTCCCGCAAGCGGGTTCAGGCTAACAGGAACAAGACCTTGGGGAGTAAAAGGGGGACAGCTAGCGTCCACCTCGACCCCAAACTTAGGGCCCTACTCTTCAGGATAGCGGCGGGCACCGCTGCAAGTGAGCCAACAGATCCGGCGCCTTCAGGGAATGAAGCCTCCGGTGCTTTGGTGGCGGCTGCCCAGGTTGCTGGTGAGTATGACCCTGGTGAGCGGGGTGCGTTAGAAACCATTTGGGGTGAGGGGGCGTTGGGGTCCGCCTGGCCTGGGGAGTTTCAGTATCCGGGGCCGGCCGGGGAAGTGGCCCAGCCACTTGGACTTACCCCGCAGCCTCAGCAGTGGCTGGTTTGGCCCCTGGGGGTTCAGCCCCTACACCAGCCCCCACACCCTGCCTACCAACTGCCCCAGTCCTGCCTCATATGCCTGTTCCAGTGATCCCGCGAGGTCAGGTATGGCAGCCGCCAGTGCAGCAAGCTGGTGCTTGGCACCCGCCCATGCCAGGGCTAATGCCTGACCAGTCTGCAATCCCCTCAACTACAGGGGGCTTCCCACAAGGGGGCGCCTTTCCTGGCATGGTAGGGACACCTGGTCACACTGGGCCCCAGGGAAGCATGGCGGGTGCCACGGCTCAGCACGGGGATCCCCCACCACCTTATGGTTTTGCTGGTGCCCTGGCGCAGCACGGGGGCCCTCCGTCCCCATATGGTTTTGCAGGTGCCACTGCTCAGCACGGGGGTCCACCGCCCCCATATGGTTTTGTGCCTGGCAGCGTAGGTGGCCCACCTCCAGCTTATGGCTCACCTGGCAACTTGGCGGGTCAGGCTTACCCCCCTGAGCCAAACCATGCCTACGGGAAGCTGGGGCTGGCCCTCAGAGGGCACCTCGCCCCCAGCGTGAAGGAAAAGGTCCTAAATGGGGAATATGTGGACATCTTCAGCCTGCTTCATGGCATGTCTGAGCCCACCGAGAAGGCTGAAGAGAAGCCCAGGGACAAGGAGGTGATCCGGAGGGCCAAGGTAGACCGTAATTGGTCTAACTGGCTGAAAGGCTTGATAGTCTATGCCGGGTTCATTGCCCGCCAGCAGCCCCAGAGAGGGGCCTTGCTATGGAAGTCCCTGGACATTATTTCTGGTGCTTCTGGAGGATTGGATTTATTATGACGAGCAATTCAGGTGTCGTGCTAGCCAGGAGCCATGGTTCAGTTGGGAGGAGCCCCAGAATGAGCTTTGGAATCAGCTCGTGACAGCCAGGACCATCTGTGAGCGGTCCAGGAGCGGGCACATAAGTCCTCGCAATGGCTCCGGTGGCCAGCAGGCCCAGCCTCCTGGGCAGTGGGTTCACCCCCCACGAGTGTGCTTTGACTACAACAAGTCGGGTCTCTGTAACAAGGCCAACTGCCAGTATCAGCACGCTTGCAGCACATGTGGCCTCCGGCATCCCGTCACAGCCTGTTTCAGGGCAAAGGGTGCCAGGCGCAACACGGGAGGTCAGAAGTGTGGTGGAGCTGCCCAAGGGGAATCCCGCCCTGCAAAAGGGGCCAAGCCCGATACAACTTAACCGCTTATCTGCCCTGCTGAAGGACTATCCAGACTGCCAGGCTGCCCCATTTTTGTTAGATGGTTTTTCCGTAGGTTTCCGGATTCCCGCCACCCTTCCCACGACACCATTTTTCGCTAAGAACCTACGCTCGGTACTAGGTATGGAGGAGGTTGTTAGAAAACAAATCGGTAAGGAGGTAGCTCTGGGGAGAGTCTTTGGCCCTTTCCCTTCCCCACCCATATCTAATCTGCTGGTGTCACCTTTAGGTGCGGTCCCCAAGAAGGCCCCCGGGGAGTTCTGGCTCAGACACCATCTGTCATTCCCTCGGGGGGAATCAGTGAATGATTCCATACCGGATCATTTATGTGCGGCCCAGTATACCTCTGTGGATCAGGCGGTCCAGCGGGTTAAGAGGTGCGGTCCGGGTGCCCTTATGGCCAAATGTTACATCGAGTCCGCGTTTCGCTTGATTCCGGTGCACCGAGATGACTTCTGTCTTCTGGGCTTCTCGTTCGAGGGGCAATATTATGTGGACCGGTCTCTCCCTTTTGGCTGCTCTGTGTCCTGCTCAGTTTTTGAGGCCTTCAGCAGGAAGCTAGAATGGGCTATCAGGAAAAGTTCGGGGCTCTCGTCCACCGCCCATTATCTTGATGACTTTCTGCTGGTAGGAATGGCTGGTTCCACACAATGCCAAACACTGCTGCAGCATTTCATCTCGCTCGCCCAGGAGCTTGGGCTTCCCCTAGCAAAGGATAAGACCGAGGGCCCTTCCACACGGCTTACTTTCCTGGGTATCGAGTTAGATACGGTGGCAGCATCTCGTCGGCTCCCGGCTGACAAATTAGAGGCACCAAGAGATAAGCTCCAGACTTGTATTAAAGCCAAGAAGCTCTCGCTTCGCGAGCTGCAGTCCCTTGTGGGTCACTTAAATTTTGCTTGCAGGGTTGTGGCCCCGGGGAGGGCATTCACTCACCGTTTGTGTGCCGCCGTGGGTGAGCTGAAGTCGCCTCACCACAGACTGCGTGTCACTGCAGGCATGCGGGAGGATGTTCCTCTACGTATTTTAGGATTTTATCTTTGATGAGGCTTTCCACCATCTTACCCGGAACAGATGTTAGTTTCCAGGGTCCCCCCTTCTCCCGTTTTTAAAGGTTGCCGTGACATTGGCTATCCTCCAGTCCTCTGGCAGCGTGGCTGTTTGAAAGGACAAGTTGCATACTCTAGTTGAGGTCAGCTACTTTGTTCTTTAGTTCCTTAATAACTCTGGGATGTATAGCATCTGGGCCTTGTGACTTATTTATATTTAATTTGTCAATTTGATCTAAAACACCTTCTTTATTAACCAGTATCTTATTTAATTCCTTAGTTAGGGAGGACTGTTCGTGCTGGGGTATCTGCCCAAGTTCTTCTGTGAAGACGGACGCAAAGAATTCATTTAATTTCTCTGCAATCTCCAAGTCCTCTCTCCCTCCCTCACCGTCCAGCGGGCCAACCACCACTCTGGCAGGTTTTCCTGCTTCTAATATTTTTGAAGAAGCTTTTATTATTCCCCTTTATGTTGCTAGCCATGTGTTCCTCAAATTCTTCCTTGGCCTCCCGTATCACCTTCTCTCTTGTCTTTTGCCAGAATTTATGTTCTTTTTTATTCTCCTCACTGGGGCAAGACTTCCATTTATGGAAAGAAGCTTCCTTGCTCTTTACAGCTTCTCTAACCGTCAGCCATGCAGGCACCCTCCTGGATCTTGTTGAGCCCTTCTTTCTTTGCGATATACACTTCCGCTGGGCCTCCACTACTGTTATTTTAAACAGCCTCCACGCAGCCTGGAGAGACTGGACTCTTTTTACCTTCCCTTTCAACTTCTTCCTAACTAGCCTCCTCATCTGAGGGAAATCTGCCCTTCGAAAGTCAAGGGTTCTTGTGTCAAATTTGCTCTGCACTCTTTCCTGGACATGCATGGCAAAACCAATCGCAGCATGTTCAATGGCTCAGTAACACGTACATCCCTAACTAGGTCCCGAGTACCATGCAATATTAAATCCAGCGTCACCTGTCCTCTGTTGGGCTCCATGACTAGCTGCTCTAAAGCACAGTCATTCAGCACATGAAGGAATCCGGTCTCTCTTTCTTGACCAGAGCACCAGATGACTCAGTCGATAGGAGGATAATTGAAGTCCCCCATGATTACAACTCTATCTCTCTTGGTCGCCGCCCTGATTTGTTTCCTCATTTCAAGGTCCCCTTCAATTTTTTGATCCAGAGGACAATAGCAACCCCTCCCCCATTACTTCACTCTTTTGGCCTGGTAGTTGAACCCACAGTGACTCTATGGTGGAGTCCAGCCCACCTTCAGTTTCTACTCTGTGTAGCTCAGTTAGGAAAGAGGGCTCTTTCCTCTGGCAGAGAGGACTGGGCACCTCCTTTCCATACGACCCCCCTCCACCCCCTGCATCTCCCAATGAGGGATTTCCCCCACATCGGCTCTCCTGCTCCATGTCACAGGAACTGGCCTGGAATCAGTGCAGGGAATGTTCTCTCCGAGTGCCTGGGCTCCAGGCAGGACTGGTAGGTGGACGACTGCGCAGAGGCTGGAAAGGCAGCAGGAAAGGTAGGTTTTTGGTGGGCCTGGAAAGGCTTTGGAGAAGCAGGTTTTGCAAGACGTTTTCAAGGGCAGAAGGGGAGGCCTTGATCCCCATTGGGAATGGTAAGTTTGTACGACCAATTAATTGAGGCTATTACATCCAATTTAGCGCTGCCTGCTAATGCCTTGCGATCTAACCCACGCCGGGGCAATTCGTGCTGGTTCGATTACGAATGTCAACAAATCAAGAGAGAGGCCAGAGCCTGTTTCAAAAAGTTTAGGCAAGCAAATTCTTGGCAGACGCTTATAGAATATTTCTCCCTGAACCTTCATTTGAACACCTTAGTTAAAAGCAAGAAGATTAAATATTAGAAAGATTTATGGGAAAAACTTTATCAGACTGTGATCCACTTCAACTCCATCTCCTTTTGGGCGTTGGTGAACGGAACTTTTAAGGCAAAAGGACAAGATCCCAAGGCTGTCCCTTCTTATAATTGGAAACTGCATTTCTCGAACCTTTTTTTTGATAACACGGCCTCGTTGCCCGTGGTGGCTTCTGAATCATCTGCCACTTTGAACTGGCTGCCTGTATCAACTTCGGAAATTAAAGTCCTAATTGCTTCACTCAAGACAGGCAAAGCGGCTGGCCCTGATATGATTATGGGGGAATGGATAAAATCTAACCCCGACTTCTGGGCCCCTATTCTGGCAGATCTTTTCACGATGGCTATTGCCAGTGGTATCCTTCCGGAATCCTGGAAGCAAGCCATTGTCGTCCCTATATATAAAAAGGGGGACCCCTGTCTTCCCGAAAACTATAGACCAATTAGCCTTCTGTCGATAGTTGGCAAGTTATCAATCAATCAATCAATCAACAGGTACTTATATACCGCTTTTCAACATGAAGTTCACAAAGTGGTTTACAGGCAAATAGTAATAATAAAGTTAAATGGCTCCCTGTCCCAAAAGGGCTCACAATCTAAAAAAAGGCAGACCGCCAGCAACAGCCACTAGAAAGACTGCGCAGGGGTGAATAGGGACAGTTACTCTCCCCCTGCTAAATATAAGAGGAACACCACTGGAAAAAGTGCCTCTTGTCCAGTTAGCAGGGGTTATATGCCAACTATCTTTTGATTCATCTTAATATTTGGGTTACCCAGAACAAAATCTTAGGTATCGAACAAATTGGGTTCAGACCAGGCCATTCCACCTTGGACCACTGTGCGGTACTGTCACATTTGGCTTACAAATATTTTATTAAAACAAATTCAAAATTATTTGTAGCATTTCTCGATCTAAAAGCTGCATTTGACAGTATAGACAGGGCGTTGCTCTGGTACAAGCTTGAAAATGTCGGAATTCCTCCTAACTTGATCAATCCTATTAGGCAACTGTACTCTTCCACCACATGCAGAATAAGATGTTCTTGGGATGGCCTCCTTACTGAGGAAATCCCCACGAACAAGGGAGTTAAGCAAGGTTGTCCACTTGCCCCGACTTTGTTTAACCTGTTCTTAAATGATTTGGCTCCAGAACTAGCAACAGTCGACGGCCATTTTCCAACTCTTGGTGATCGTAAGATTCTGGTTCTTTTATACGCCGATGACGCAGTACTTATGTCACGGACACGGCTGGGCCTTAAAAGACTAATAAATAAATGTCTGGACTACTTGTCCACTAACAAACTCCAACTAAACTATCAGAAATAAAAATTTTTAGTCTTCTCTAAGACCCGTAAAACATATAACTGGATCTTTAACGGACATTTAATTGAACAGGTGAGGTCCTTTAAATACTTGGGTATATTATTTTCAGCTAATTGTTCTTGGGCTGGTCACCGAGGTATGGCACAAACGGCTGCCAAAATCTCCTCATTGGCAATCACCAGGTTCTTCTTCAATAAAGGGGGCCGTCTAATTCCGGCAGCCCTCAAAATATTCAACTCCAAGTCCATTTCTCAAGCCCTTTATGGAATCCCTATTTGGATCAATGCTTATCACAAATCATTAGAAATTTTCTAATCTATCTTTTTGAGAAGAATCATGGCTCTGCCAAACTGTGTCCCCTATGAGGCTTTATGCCTCGAGACGGGACAACTTCCAGTCGAAGATATAGCTTGGTATAGGACCTGTAAGTACTGGCTAAGAGTGTATTTTGATACCTCTCAAACAAGTTTATTATATCATCTTTAAAAAGATCATTAAAAAAAGATATTATATCATCTTAAAAAAGATCATCTTAAAAAAGATCATTGCCGGCTGGCTTAGGAAGATCGAACAGATCGGTTTAGATCCGGATATGCTAGGGACCCTTTCGTTCCAGGTCACCTTAAGAACAGTTAGACAAAGGCTGGCTGACATTAACTCCCAAGATCTACTAAGAGCTGCTAATAGATCTTGTTCACCTTTGTTTTGGAATCTACCTGTGGTGGCAGGCAGGTCGCCTGCCTATATCTCCTTACTGCGCAACTCCGAATTAAGAAGGGCGATATCTTTGGCCCGCTGCAATTCAATTCCATCGGCGGTGTTAACGGGTTGATTTAACGACATTCCTTTAAATGACAGATTATGTCCTTGCTTGATGAAGATCGTAGAGACGTTACCCCACATTTTCTTTCATTGCCCACTTCATTCGGCCTCGAGGGATAAATTTTTTGCCTCTTTCCCTCAACAAAAGTCCTGGCTTACTGATGAAGTTCATCTTAGTTCTATTCTACAGTGGACTGATGAGGATTCTTTGAGTGCTCTTGGCAAATTTTTGCTGGACATAATTAAGACCAATACAGTTCGAGAATCTAATTTAAAACCCTAGGTCCTACGGGACGATCTAACAAGTCGTTCATTTATTGTGTTTCTGTGTATGTTTGTATGTGTTCGTCATGCCAATAAAGGTTATAATTAATTAAGGGGAGGCCTTGATAGGCAGAGAAGGGAAGGGCCAAAGTTGCCCAAGGAAGAAGTGCAGGGCAGTGAGTCGTGATGTGTGCGGCTCATCCCACGGAGCTTGGCCTGACTGATGCTCTTTGGGCA
>JAJKFI010009954.1:8217-18352 GCA_029204185.1 Lerista edwardsae
GATTGATTGATTGATTGATTGATTGATTGATTGATTGATTGATTGATGCTGTGTTTTCAGATAGTGCATCAGAATTATAATAGTTATAAGATACCTGAAAGCTGTTCATGTTTAATGAATGGAATAAAGCAAGTTATCAATGCACAGTCATGTTGTTTCACAGTAGCAAGATCTTTGATTATTGTTGCAGAGATGGCCAGGGCAGCCTTTAAACGGAAGGCTGAGGGGGTTGGAGACATCACAGAAGCCTAATCTGCAGGTAAGAGCCTCAGTTGGGAACCCCAGGGGACCACTGTAATTAGTAAACCCTTGGAGAAACCCAGACTAACTACAGAAGGGAAGGGGATATTGGATCGTAACCTCCAGAGCTTCTGCTGCATATATACAAATGCACAGAGCATGGGAAATAGACAGGATGAGCTTGAATTTCTAGCAAGTGAAGGTAAATTTGACTTGATAGGAATAACTGAAACCTGGTGGGATGACTCTCATGAGTGGAACGTGCAAATGGGAGGCTACCAGTTATTTAGGAGGAACAGATGTGGCAAAAGAGGAGGAGGCTTGCATTATATGTCAAGTATAACCAGCGATGGGATCTACAAACGACCTGAGGGAACGCTGGGCGGGACTTAGGCGGGACATCTGGGTGATTGGCAGCCCGTCCGTAGCAATCCGCAGCTGCCCTGGCCTCGGGGGGGGGGCTCCTGCTCGCTGCGGAGGACGGGTGAGGGTTGCGCCGGGGGCCTGGGCAAGCAGCGGTGGGGCGTGCTAACCGGGGGCAGCCCCCCCAGGCCAGGACAGCTGCAGAACGCTGCGGACAGGCAGCCAATCACACGGAAGCCCCGCAGAAGTACCACCTAGCGTTCCCCCAGATCGTTTGTAGATCCCATCGCAGAGTATAACTACACCTGCTCAGAAATCCATAATAGTCATGATAGCTCTGTGGAGAGTATCTGGGTCAACATTAGGGGGAACAGCAGCAAATGCAACATTATGGTGGGTGTTTACTCTAGACCTCCAGGCCAAGGGGAGGAGGTGGCTGCTGCTTTTATTTCCTGAAACAACTTACAGACATTGCAAGAGAACACGAGGTAGTTGTAATGGGAGACTTTAACTATCCTGATACCTGCCGAGTTAGTCTCCTGGCCAAGTATGGGAGCTCCAACAAATTCCTGTTGTGCCTGGAGGATAACTTTGTCTTCCAGAAAATAGAGGAAAGAACAAAGGAGGAGCCATCCTTGACCTGATCTTAACCAATAAGGAGGAATTGGTTGATGAGGTCAAAATAGTAGGAACTTTAGGGGGAAATGATCATGAACTTCTGGAATTTTCCATCTTTTGGGAAACAAAGGTAATTTGCAGTGAAATCTGTACTTTAGATTTCAGAAAGGCTAATTTTAACAAGCTCCGAGAAATGATAGGTAGGATCCCATGGGTCGATGTACTTAGGGGAAAAGGGGCCCAAGACTGGGGGGGGGATCCTAAAGAGGCAGGTTCTTCAGGCACAGTCAAAAACAACTCCTATGAAAAAGAAAAGGGAAAGACACATCAAAAAGCCAGATGGTTGAACAAGTGGTGAGCTGAAGATTAAAAAAGACATGTACAGAAAACAGAAAATGGGATTGATCACCAGGGAGGAGTATGAACAGGTAGCTAGCAAACACATTTGGAACAGAACTGAATCTTGTTCTTCCTTCTTTCAGCATGTGGGTCATCTTTTGGGACTGGATGACATTTTCCTGGTCCCTCCCACACAAAGGGCTGAGGTCAGAATTCAATATAGAGAAACATGATCACAATAACAGAGAAAAAGATTTGCCATTAATTGCCAATCCAATCCAATAGTTGCCATCGAAGACCATGCGGGTGGTGCTGCATTGCCGTGGGAGAATTTCATTAGAATTGGGCTCCAAGGATGGCAAATGATCAAATCCGTATCACATGCTCTATACAAGAAGTGGCATGTATTTGGAAGTGCTGCGCTAGTGCGTCAGGGCAACTTTACATTTCCATTCAAATGCTCACCTGCCTGCAAATAAGTTGTTGGGTGCTGTCAGTTTGGATTGTGACAATCACTTGATCAAAAAGGAAGAGTGGCCTGGATTCCGGGCGCAATCCAAAACTGAGTTAGGCCGGCATAAGCTAAGACAGAAAAGTTTGGCCAGCACAAGGAACACTGTAAAGTATGTTTGGGCCACTCTTGAAGTCAGAGAGGCCAGCACACAGATGTGAGCCATCCTCCCTGACTCCGAGAGTGGTTCAAACACCAATCCCTTGTATCTGGCGTTCTGAGGTAAATTTTTGAGGTAAATTTTTGAGGTACTTATGAGATAAGTAGTCCAAACATGCTTTATGGTGGCTCTTGTGCTGGCCTAACTTTGCTGGCTTACCAGTTTAGGATTGCGCTCTCAGTCTCTTGCTCATGACGGTAATCCTAATCCTGGGTTTGGCCTTGCGTGAATTATGTTAACAAAGCAAAAGGCATCAGACACTAGCATAACCAAAGCAGGTGTGGTTTGGTAAGTACAACAGGTGCTGCAATGAGCTGAGGAAGCCATGGCTTCCCTGCATGGCTCTGATGGTGAATGGGAGGGGCAGCTTACATGGTGCGTTGCACTGCCTGTTGTACTGACTGCACCACCCACACCTTCTGGTGACACTACTGGAACTAGGTACGCAATTCTGGCATCTGCTCGGCCGTTTTGGACATAGGAACCAGGTGTGTACCACCTTATTTCCTTTGCATGTGGTTTCTGATGCAGTAGGGAACTCCCACCAAGAAACATGAGTCCCCAGGTGCAGATTGCATGTAGAGAATGGTGGCAAGACATTTTTGTTTAAAAATAATCTCCCTCCAGATCTAGTCTACCCCTTGGCACAATTCTAGCCCTCGCCACAAGTCTACCTGTCGCCACAAGTCTTCCCCTTGCTACAAACCTGGCACTAGCCACAACTCTACCCCTCACCACAAGTCTACCCCTCATGACAAGCCTACACCTCGACAGAAGACTACCCCTTGCCACAACGCTGGCCTCCGCCACACATGTACTGGCCCTTGTCAAAAGCCAAGCCCTCGCCACAAGTCTACCCGTCGCCCAAAGTCTACCCCTTGTCACAAGTCTACCCCTCGCCACAAGACTGCCCCTCGCCACAAGTCTACCCCTCGTCACAAGTCGACCCCTCGCCACGATGCTGGCCCTCGCCCAGAGTATACACAAGTCTGGGCCTCACCACAACTTTGCACCTCGCCACATGTCTACCCCTTGGCACAAGTGTACACCTCGCCACAAGTCTAGCGTTCGGCACAATTCTAGGCCTTCCCACCAGTGTACCGTCGCCACACGTCTACCCCTTGCCACAAATCTAGCCCTCGCCACAAGTCTACTCCTCAAGTCTACCCACAAGTGTATCCCTAGCCACAAGTCTATCCCTTCCACAAGTCTAGCCCTCGCCACAAGGCTGGCCTTCGCCACAAATCTGCCCCTTGCCACAAGTCTACCCATCAGCAGAAGCCTACACCTCATTACAAGCCTTGCCTTAGCCACAATTGTACCACTCGCCATAAGTCTATCCACTGCCACAAGTCTACCCCTCACCACAAGGCTCGCCCTTGCTGAAGGTCTGCCCCTCACCACAAGTCTACCCCTCAGCACAAATAAACCACTCGCCCCAAGGCTGGCCCTCGCCACAAATCTACCTCTCGGCACAGTTTTAGCCCTCGCCACAAGTCTCCCTGTCGCCACATGTCTACCCCATGTGACAAACATGGTCCCAGCACAACTCTACCCCTCACCACAAGTCTACCCTCAGGACAAGCCTACGCCTCTACAAAAGCCTATCCCTTGCCACTAGGCTGTCCTTCGCCACAAATCTACCCCTTGCCACATGTCTACTACTCGTCACACGGCTGGCCTTCACCACAAATCTACCCCTCGCCACAAGTCTACCCCTCGCCTCAAGTCTACCCTCGCCACAAATAAACCACTCACCAGAAGGATGGCCCTCGCCACAAGTCTACCCCTCGGCACAATTCTAGCACTCGCCAGAAGTCTACCCCTTGCCACAAACCTGGCACTAACCATAACTCTACCCCGCACCACAAGTCTACCCCTCATGACAATCTACACCTCGACAGAAGGGTACTCCTTGCCACAACGCTGGCCTCCACCATACATGTACCTCTCGCCACAAGGCTGGCGTTCACCACAAATCTATCCCTCGCCACAAGTCTACCCCTTGCCACAAGGCTGGCCTTCACCACAAATCTACCACTTGCCACAAGCCTACCCCTTGCCACACACCTGGCCCAAGCCACAACTCTATCCCTCACCACAAGTCTACCCCTCATGACAAGCCTATGCGTCAACAATAGCCGACCCTTTGCCACAAGGCTGGCCTTCGCCACAAATCTACCCCTCGCCACAAGTCTACCCCTCGCCACAAGTCTACCCCTCGCCACAAATAAACCACTCGCCCCAAGGCTGGACCTTGCCACAAGTCTACCCCTCGGCACAATTCTACCCCTTGCCACAAGGCTGGCCTTCACCACAAGCCTACCCCTTGCCACAAACCTGGCCCAAGCCACAACTCTGACCCTCACCACAGGTCTACCCCTCACGACAAGCATACGCCTCGACAAAAGCCTATCCCTTGCCACAAGGCTGGCCTTCTTCACAAACCTAACTCTTGCCACAATTCTACCCCTCGCCATATGTCTGCCCCTTGCCTCAAGTCTACCCCTTGCCACAAATAAACCACTCGCCCAAGGCTGGCCCTTGGCACAAATCCACCCCTCGGCACAAGTCTACCTTTCGCCACTACACTGGCCCTTGCCACAAGTCTGGCCTCAGCCACAAGTCTACCCCTCGCAGCAAGTCTATCCCTCCTCACAAGTCTAGCCCTCGCAAACAAGTCTACCACAAGTTTAACACTCGCCACAAGTCCAAACCTTGCCACTAATCTAGACCTAGCCACAAATCTACCCCTCCCCACAAGTCTAACCCTTGCCACAAATCTACCCCTCACCACAAGTCTACCACTTGCCACAGGTCTACCCCTCACCCCAAGTCTACCCCTTGCTATAGTCTACCCTTCGGCACAAGTCTACCTTTCGCCATAAGACTGGCCCGCGCCACAAGTCTGGCCTCGGCCACAAGTCTACCCCTCGCAGGAAGTCTACCTCTCCCCAGAAGTCTAGCCATCACAAAGAGTCTACCCTTCGGCACAAGTCTAGACCTAGCCACAAATCTACCCCATAAGACTGGCCCTCGCCACAAGACTGGCCTCAGCCACAACTCTACCCCTCGCAGCACCTCTACCTCTCCCCACAAGTCTACCCCTCGCCCCAAGTCTACCCCTTGGTACAGTCTACCCTTCGGCACAAGTCTACCTTCCGCCACAAGACTGGCCTTCGCCACAAGTCTGGCCTCGGCCACAAGTCTACCCCTCACAGCAAGTCTACCCCTCCACACAAGTCTAGCCCTTCCAAAGAGACTACCCATCAGCACAAGTCTAGCCCTAGCCTCAGGTTTTCCCCTTGCCACAATTCTAGACCTAGCCACAAATCTACCCCTCCCCACAAGTCTAACCATTCCTACAAGTCTATCCTTTGCCTCAAGTCTACACCTCGCCACAAGTTTACACCTCGCCACAAATCTACCCAAGCCACAAGTCAATCCCTCACCACATGGCTGGACCTACCCACAAGTCTCCCCCTCACCACAAGTCTACCCCTTGCCACAAGTCTACCCCTCGGAACAAGTCTACCTTTCGCCATAAGACTGGCCCTCGCCACAAATTGGCCTCAGCCACAACTCTTCCCCTCGCAGCACCTCTACGTCTCCCCACAAGTCTAGCCCTCACAAAGAGTCTAGCCCTAGCCTCAAGTTTACCCCTCACCACAAGTCTAGACCTAGCCACAAATCTACCCCTCCCCACAAGTCTAACCCTCGCCACAAGTCTACTCTTCACCACAAGGCTGGCCCTTGCCTCAAGTCTACCTCTCGCCACAAGTCTAACCCTTGCCACAAGTCTACCCCTCGGCACAAGTCTACCTTTCACCACTAGACTGGCCTTCGCCTAAAGTCTGGCCTCTGCCACAAGTCTACCCCTCGCAGTAAGTCTACCCCTCCCCACAAGTCTAGCCCTCGCAAAGAGTCTGCCCTTCGGTAAAAGTCTAGCCATAGCCTCAAGTTTACCCCTCGCCACAAGTCCAACCCTTGTCGCAAATCTACCCCTCCCCACAAGTCCAACCCCTGCCACAAGTCTACCCTTCGCAACAAGTCTACCACTCGCCACAAGATTACACCTTGCCACAACTCTAGCCCATGCCACAAGTCAATCCCTCGCCACATGGCTGGGCCTACCCACAAGTCTCCCCTCACCACAAATCTAACCCTTACCACAAGTCTACCATTTGCCATAGGACTGGCCCTCACCACAAGACTGGCCTCGGCCACAACTCTACCCTTGCAGCAAGTCTACACCTCCCCACAAGTCTAGCCCTCGCAAAGAGTCTAGCCCAAGCCCCTCGCCACAAATCTAGACCTAGCCACAAAACGACCCCTCACCAAAACTCTAGACCTAGCCACAAATCCACCCCTCCCCACAAGTCTAACCCTTGGCACAAGTCTACCTTTCGCCACAAGACTGGTCCTCGCCACAAGTCTGGCCTCGGCCACAAGTCTAGCCCTTCGCCACAAGTCTGGCCTCGCAGCAAGTCTACCCCTCCACACAAGTCTAGCCCTTCCAAAGAGACTACCCATCAGCACAAGTCTAGCCCTAGCCTCAAGTTTTCCCCTTGCCACAATTCTAGACCTAGCCACAAATCTACCCCTCCCCACAAGTCTAACCGTTCCTACAAGTCTATCCTTTGCCTCAAGTCTACACCTCGCCACAAGACTAACCAAGCCACAAGTCAATCCCTTGCCACATGGCTGGGCCTACCCACAAGTCTCCCCCTCACCACAAGTCTACGCCTTGCCATAAGTCTACCCCTCGGAACAAGTCTACCTTTTGCCATAAGACTGGCCCTCGCCACAAGACTGGCCTCAACCACAACTCTACCCCTCGTAGCAAGTCTACCCCTCCCCACAAGTCTAGCCCTCGCAAAGAGTCTAGCCCTAGCCTCAAGTTTACCCCTCGCCACAAGTCTACCCTTCGCCTCTGCTTACATCTGAAGCCACTCTCAGTTGCTGCTTCCTGCAAACACTGTTTTTCCCATGAGATTTTAGCTTTTCTCCCACCAGGTCGGAATGCAGCTTTCCCTTGTCAGCTCAAGGGGCCTCCCTTATCTTTCTCCCAACTGTGCTTAGAAGAAGGGAGGGGGATGAGTGTGCTCTTCCCGTCCGAACTGGAGGTCAGTGCATTATGACACCTGGCCACAGAATTTTCAGCGTTACTACACCCCTTGCGACAAGTCTCCCCTCACCACAACTCTACCCCTTCCCACAAGTCTACCCCTCAGCACAAGTCTACTTTTCGCCATAAGACTGGCCCTCACCACAAGATTGCCCTCGGCCACAACTCAACCCCTCGCAGCAAGTGTACCCCTTGCCACAAGTCTAGCCCTCACAAAGAGTCTGCCCTTTGGCACAAGTCTAGACCTCCCCACAAATCTCCCCCCCCCACGTCTAACCCTCGCCACAAGTCTACCCTTCGCCACAAGGCTGGCCCTTGCCTCAAGTCTACCTCTCACCACAAGTCTAACCCTTGCCACAATTCTACCCCTCGGCACAAGTCTACCATTCACCATAAGACTGGCCCTCGCCACAAGACTGTCCTCGGCAACAACGCAACCCCTAGCAGCAAGTGTACCCCTCCCCACAAGTCTAGCCCTCGCAAAGAGGCTGCCCTTCGGCACAAGTCTAGCCCTAGCCTCAGGTTTACCCCTCGCCACAAGTCTACCCCTTTCCACAAATCTACCCCTCCCCACAAGTCTACCCCTTGCCCCAAGTCTACCCCTTGCTACAGTCTACCCTTCGGCACAAGTCTATCCTTCGCCACAAGGCTGGCATTGGCCACAAGTCTACCCCTCGCAGCACGTCTACCACTTGGCACAAGTCTACCTTTCGCCACAAGACTGGCCCGCGTCACAAGTCTGGCATTGGCCACAAGTCTACCCCTCGCAGCACGTCTACCCCTCTCCACAAGTCCAGCCCTCGCAAAGTGTCTACCCTTCGGCACAAGGCTAGACCAAGCCTCAGGTTTACCGCTCGCTACAAGTCTAGACCTAGCCACAAATCCAACCCTCCCCACAAGTCTAACCCTCAGCACAAGTCTACCCTTCGCCATAAGACTGGCCCTCACCACAAGACTGCCCTCGGCAACAACGCAACCCCTCGCAGCAAGTGTACTCCTCCCCACAAGTCTAGCCCTTGCAAAAGGTCTGCCCTTCGGCACAAGTGTAGACCTAGGCTCAGGTTTACCCCTCGCCACAAGTCTACCCCTTTCCACAAATCTACCCCTCCCCACTGTAGTGATTCCCCCTCCCAGGAGGGAATGGAGGAAGGGATTCTCCGCAGGGAGAATGAAGGAAGAACGAAAGAAATCATAGACAAGCTTGTTTGAAGTGATCACTCTGAGTGACTGACTGAACTCTGTCTCGGCTGCGCTCTGCCGGACTTGACTGAGTTCCAGCTTCCTCCCTCAGCGTTTTATTGAATATCGTGTTACACATCATTAGCATATGCATGAGCAGATTCATTACGTATACAGAACAGCTAAAAAGGCATCTGATTGGTTCGTGGCCTCTGCTTACATCTGAAGCCACTCTCAGTTGCTGCTTCCTGCAAACACTGTGTTTGCAGGCCAGACTTGAGGTGAGGGCCAGTCTTGTGGTGAAAGGTAGACTTGTGCCAAAGGGTAGACTGTAGCAAGGGGTAGACTTGTTGCGAGGGGTAGACTTGTGGCAAGTGGTAGACTTGTTGCGAGGGGTAGACGTTTGGCAAGGGTTAGACTTGTGGGGAGGGGTAGATTTGTGAATAGGTCTAGACTTGTGGCGAGGCATAAACTTAAGTTTTGGGCTAGATTCTTTGCGAAGGCTAGACTTGTGGGGAGGGGTAGACTTGCTGCGAGGGGTAGAGTTGTGGCCGAGGCCAGCCTGGTGACGAGGGCCAGTCTTATGGCGAAAGGTAGAATTGTGCCCTGGGGTAGACTTGTGGCAAGCGGTAGACTTGTGGTGAGGGGGAGACTTGTGGGTAGGCCGAGCCATGTGGCCAGGGATTGACTTGTGGCTCGGGTTAGACTTGTGGCAAGGTGTAAACTTGTGGTGAGGAGAAAACGTGTGGCAAGGGCCAAGTCTACTCCTTGCCACAAGTCTACCCCTCGGCACAATTCTACCTTTCGCCATAAGACTGGCCCTCGCCACAAGACTGGCCTCAGCCACAACTCTACCCCTCGCAGCACCTCTACCTCTCCCCACAAGTCTAGCCCTCGCAAAGAGTCAATCCCGAGCCTCAAGTTTACCCCTTGCCACAATTCCAGACATAGCCACAAATCTCCCCCTCCCCACAAGTCTAACCCTTGCCACAACTCTACCCCTTGCTACAAGTCTACCCCTTGCTACAAGTCTACCCCTCGGCCCAAGTCTACCCCTTGCTACAGTGTACCCTTCGGCACAAGTCTGCCTTTTGCCACAAGACTGGCCCTTGCCACAAGTCTGGCCTTGGCCACAAGTCTACCCCTCCCCAGAAGTCTAGCCCTCGCAAAGAGTCTGGCCCGAGCCTCAAGTTTACCCCTTGCCACAATTCTAGACCTAGCCACAAATCTACCCCTCCCTACAAGTCTTGTGGCGAAAGGCAGACTTGTGCCGACGGTTAGGGGTAGGGTTGGGGTTGGGGTGAGGGTTGGGGTCAGATTTGGAATTAGGGTTAGGGTTAAGGTTTGTGTAAGATTTGGTATTAGGTTTAGGGTTAGGATTGGGGTTAGGGTTAGCGTGAGGGTTAGGGGTAGGGTTAGGGTTAGGGGTAGATTTGGTATTGGGGTTAGGGTTAGGTTTGATATTAGGGTTAGGGTTAGGGTTTGATTTAGGGTTAGGGTTAGGGTTACAGTGATGGTTAGGGTTAGATTTGGTATTAGGGTTAGGGTTAGTTAGGGTTAGGGTTAGATTTATTATTAGGGTTAGGGTTAGGGTTAG
>JAJKFI010009955.1:0-32345 GCA_029204185.1 Lerista edwardsae
CCCCCAGTGCATCATTGCAACAACCTGGGCGGTACATTAGGTTGCAGGACACTGACTGGGGGCGCAATCCTAACCTGGCGTTAGGCCAGCACAGTTAGGCTAGCAAAGTCTGGCTGGCACAAGGGACATTGTAAAGTATGTTTGGACGATTCTCAGAGTCAGAAAGGCCAGCACACAGATGTGTGCCCTCCTCCCTGACTCTGAGAGTGGTCCAAACACATTTTACGGTGGCTCTGTGCCAGCCAAACTTTGCTGACCTGACTGTTCTGGCCAAACTCCAGGTTAGGATTGCACTCTGACTCAGCATCACCCAGCAAGCTTCATGGCGGTAGGGGAATCTGAACCCAGACCTCCCTGCTCTTAGCACACTCTAACCACTAGTTAGTGCTTGGTCTCAGTGATGCCACGTTCAAATCTGGAAGCAGAGCCTTGTCTTTCCTCTGCATGAGAATCATTTGAAATTCCACCCCAAGGGAAGCTTTGTTGTGTTTGGAGTATGCCAAACTGAGCCTATTTGCCTACTTCCTGTTGTTTTGCATAATTTATTCTGCAGGTTCAGCTACTTTGCATTCTAGTTTGGCCAGTCCTGGGGAGGAGCAGAGAAGGCTCCCACCCCAGCCAGTTTTTCAGATTACAGCAGCCATTGCCCTCACACCATCCTAAAGGCCAGAGACTTGCTGCTTTACCCAAAACAAAACCCTGAAAGCCAAAATTCTCAGGAACCTGAACTTTGTACCCAGTGTCACTCTTGGCGCACCCTTAGAATTTTGGTGTAAAGGCAGTGGAGATTCACTGGTGCAAGCCCACACAATACATGCAATGTGGGGCTGGGGGACGGAGGAGCATCCACTGAAATAGACGGGCAGGAAATTCAGGACCGACAGTGCCGGATTAACTTGTAGAATTTGCTACCACAAACCTTTAGCAATGACCGCTAGTTTCAATGGTTTCAAGAGAGGGTCAGGTAGATTTACGGAGGTGAAGAGGTCTGTCAGTAGCCATCAATCCAGATGGCTGAGTAGAATACCTGTGTTCAAAGGCAGTGTGCCTCTGAAGACCTGGTGCTGAGTTCAAACGATGTGGGAGATCTTTCTTCTGGCATCAAGTATGTTCCGCCTACTCTAGGCTGACTTGCAAAAGTGGATTGGGGGGGGGGGAGGCACCCTGGGAATCATGGAGCAAGAACCCTCCAGCGTGTTGCTGCCAATAATGTTGGAGGAGATCAGCAGGCTGTAGGTCGCTGCTGCATCCCAGCATTGAAGCTGAGCACTGGGCTCACAATTAGCTTTTCAGGGCAGATCTTCCACTGACAATCCTTCTTCAAGGAAAAGATAGATTTCCCCTCCAACCCACAAACTTTCCATTGGCAATCACAAAGGCTCACTTGCACTGACAGTCTAGGAACTCGGCCTGTGGTAACATTGCACTGAGCACTGCTGAGCAAGGTGCTGGGTGCGCAGCAGGGACAGGGCCTGAGTGATTTGGATTAGCTTAATGAACAGAGTGGTTGCAGCCACCCCGGCCGTACATGCCGAGCAGCTGCTCCTCTGGAACTATCAGGAAGCCAGCTGGGAGAGAGGTACAGATTGGCAATGGAGCCAGCCTGCCGCTGGCCTTTGTCTGCATTGTCTCTGTCACAAGGGCCCCACCTTGGGCAGTGGGAAGGGCTTCCAGCAATGCCCTCATTTCCTGGTGAAAACTGAAATTCATAACCTGAGTGGCTTGAAACGGACTGCAAGGTGAAGGGGTCATAACTTGGCAGGTATTTAGAAGGATTTCCTGCATCTGCTTTGGGATCCATATGTACACCCAAGACGTCTCATGTGGATGTGACTTGCTTGGTTGGAGAACTTAGTGGGTTTTGAAGCACATGACATCAATAAGGCCAGGCCCCTAGAGAGTTCCGGGACTGTGTGCACTCACATTTCAAAGTCTCCCCTCTTTCTTCAAGTGCAAGAAGGCTCTGGCAAAGCTCATGTTTTGCATGCTGCTTGGCCAGGTCTGGTCCTGAGCATCTCCAGTTAAAGGAATAGCAGGGCTCTGCTTGAGATGTTGGAAAAAGTGCTGCCAGCCCAGAGGGGGCAACATTGGCCCAGGGGTAGCTGTGATCTGACTCCCATCTAAGGCAGCTTCCTCTGTTTGTGTGCTTTGGGAAGGGGTAGAGCTCAAATGAGAGCACATGTGTGGCACAAAGAAATGTCACCGCTTCAGCGGGGCCCCCCCCCCAGTCCTGCCAGGTTTCTCAAAGACACGGACTGGCAAGCTGGGAGTGGCCATTGAGATCAACAGACTGCCACTGCCGCATAGTAGGGGCCCTTGAAGTCTACAGTCCGTTGCAATCAGCCCAGATCATGGGGCCCCCTAAAAGAAAGGCCCCAGGGCCTGCTTGGCACCTTATACCATCAGAGCAGATAGTGCTGTGCTCAGCGGACCAGTGGTCTGGCCCCGGTGAAAGTGATTTCAAACTGTATGCAGCCTCAGCCTCTATAACTGGCAGGCTGGATGATGCCCTGGGGCTGTCCAGCCCTGACACAACCTCTATAGAGCTAGGTGTGCCTCTGGTTTGAAGCCAGGGATCAGAGGCCAGCATTTTCTCCATAGTCTTAGAACTTGTGGGTAGTGGGTAGCCGACTCAGGCTAAGGAAGAGCAGGGACTTTCCTAGGGAAGAAATTACCCACTGTCACAAAACGTCCATGCTCAGAGGCAGGACACTGCTGAGTATCCAGGGCTGGGCACATACCATAGGAAAGAGCTGTTGCCTTTCTGGGTGTCCTGGAAGTATCTGGCTCATTGATGGTGGAAACCAGGAGTCTGGATTAGCTGGACCTTTGCAGAATCCAGCAGGGCTTCCCGTACATTCACAGATGAGTCAGGAAGGTTAGGAATAGAGACTCCCAGTAGAGAGACAGTATACCATTGGGTGCCAGTTGCTGGGGACACAACCATAGGGGAAGGCTCAAGCCTCCAGTTATAGCTGGTGGGCTTCCAAATGGCATCTGGCTGGCCAATGCTGGAAGCAAGATGCTGGAATTGGGTGGTCCTTTGGCCTCCTCCAGCAGGAAGCTCCTCACATTGCATTGCAAAATGCAGCCCAAATTGTTCAGCGCAGCTCACAGAACAGCTCCTGAAGAGGTCCAAGGGGCCGGGCACTCCCTGCAGGACGCCTTGCCCCATCTGTTGGTGGGTCCCTGTTGCTCACTCTCCAGAACAAGCCTAGCCAGCTTACCTGGCAGGATCTTCCACTCTGCCAGGACCTAATGCCCTTCACCTTGTGCCTTTTTGGTCTGCACCTTTGGCACTGCGTTCAACTGGAGGTTTGCTTTCTCTCTGCAGGTCAGCGGCTGTTCGGGGAGACGATCCTGGGGCTCACGCAAGGCTCAGTCTCGGACCTGCTGGCGCGGCCCAAGCCCTGGCACAAGTTGAGCTTGAAGGGCCGGGAGCCCTTTGTGCGCATGCAGCTGTGGCTGAACGATCCCAACAACGTCGAGAAGCTGATGGACATGAAGCGCATGGAGAAGAAAGGTCAGTTCCCCCTTGCTGGTGGCAGAGCAGGCGGCTCAGGCTTCATCTCTGCAGCACTGCAGAGAAGGGCAACTAAACCTGGGGGAGGGCAGAGCATCTTCTTTGCAAAAGAAAACGGGCACACCTGATAGAGGTTTATGAGATGATGCAGAGTCTGGAAGAAGTGAAGTCCCCCGCCCCTTCTGCAATGCTACAGCTTGGGGTCATCTGGAGAAATGGTTTGGCATGAGGTTCAGGACAGACACAAGAAAGGATTCTTTCACATAACACAGAGCAGATTTATGGATGTAGCTGCCACAGAATGTGGTGATGACCTCTGGCAACGATAGGGTTAGACAGCTTTGGAGGAGGAGGAACATCTATCAGTGGCTGCTGTCTGTGATGGCTAAGCCTGGCCTCCATGTTCTGAAGCACTCTGTGTGAGAACCAGGGAATGGGGTGCGCAGTGGGAGGGGGCTGATAATGGTGATGCTTACCAGGGTCACTTGGCTGGAAACTGTTGGAAACCAGGTGCTAAGTGAGAGGGGTTGACAGTGGTCTGGTCCAGCAGGGACCTTCTTTCATGCTTATGATGCTCCTCTTGCCTTAAGGCAAAGGGTTTTCTGATATGGGCTATTTACAAGCTTAAGAGCTTTACCTGTCTGCAGGCTGAATTAAATCCACAACAACTTCTGCAAGGCCTCTCTGTGAATTGGAGCCCAATCCATCCAACTTTCCAACACTAATGTAACATGCCAGTGGGTTGCACTAAGTTTGGTCTTAATCGTTGTGTGCAATCCCAGGCACTTGTCCAATCGCTGAGATGTTCTCCTGGAGCACATGTGGTTGGCCTCTGGTTAAACTGTCGAGTTCAGCTGAATTTTCCTCAAAACACTGAGGAGGGTCATGGCCCAATGCTGGTGGTCCTGCTTTGCATGCCAAAGGTTGCCCTCTACAATATCCCCCATTAGGTGCATCTTGGATAGCAGGTGATGGGAAAGGCCTTCCTCCTCTTAAGAGCCTGGGGAGCTACTGCCAGTCAGAGTGGATACTGGTAGGCCACTGCCCTTACACAGTAGAAGGCAGTTTGTGTGTCACATCACCTCCAGTGTGTGTTTGCCGCAACCTTGGTCCATGCTAGCCTGCAGTGTTCCCAGGCAAGCTGCACAAGGCTGTACGTGGCTGCCAAATGCTCTTCAGGAATTGGGGTGCACTGAATGAGCTATGCCAGCACGAGTGGATGCTATGGATGCGTGAGTCATAACCCAATTTTTGATGGGGCACAAAAGTAAAGTAGATTAGGCTATGTGCATCAAGGATTAAACAACCTGCTACTTTGGTTTGGGGGGAGAGCACTGCTGCCCAATCACCATTATAGCCACAACTGGTGAAGTGAAATTTTTTATTAGGTGAGTCCTGATGCTAAAATGTTTTGGAACCACTGAGCTATGCACATGTCATAATTGGAAAGAGGGTGAGTTAAACAAAATAAGTATGCTATCTTGGAGGGGTTTGTACCATCCTAAGGATGTCAACTTTTACTTGCTATAAGGCAAACCATCACAAATACCTTCTGTGTAAAACTGAGTTGGCGGGTGCTGAGATGTCACAGGTGCTGGGCGCCCTCTTGTGATCAAAGCATTGAATGTCTTGAGGTACTCATTCAGAATTTTAATCTGGTGGAAGATTAAAATTGGCAGGAACATGTATCCTGATCTAAGAAAGGAGAATTTAGAATGTGATCAGCACAATTTCCAGGCAGAGTGGCTGTCTTTGAGTTTGTTTCCTTTGTTCCTTATAAAAAGAATGCAGCAGAATTGGAAAAACCTGGGAAAACAAGCAGCTTCTCAGCCGTATTGACCCACCAATTAATGAACCAATCAAGTCCCACCAATTAATGAGCTGAAAGGTTTAGTTGATTGAGCTGCCCCTGTAAGCTGGCAGGTGTTCAAGCCAGCAAATAGAGGAGGCAGTCCAAAAACAGAGCCAGCTCCTTAATAGGACCTGGTGGAACCTTGTTATTAAGAATACTTATATACTGCTTTTATATAAAACTACTCTTGTTGATAGTTCACAAAGCAGTTTACACAGTAAAATAAATCAATTTTACACATTCCTTGTGTCACCTGACCCCTGCTGAACAGGATGCTACATTGCCACCCTCTGTAACCAGTGGTGATGTGGCTGCAGCACCTTGGACAACCAGTGCACCACTCGTTTCCCAACAAGCCTCCACAGTAGTGCAGACTGGAGGGGCCTGGGTCTGCTGATGGAATCCCTAGTTAGAGACTACCAGTGTCTTACTTGGCCTTAATTGATCTGAGGGGAAGAGGCAACCATCTCTCTCCCCCACTTGATCTCCTCCTTACCTGTTCTCTGCTGCTGCAACCAGCTTTGGGCCCTGGGTCAAGCCAGAGAGCCTGTCCAGGTTTTAGGGCATTGCCGCCAATCCACATCTTTGTCTGGATGAGGGTTCAAGAAAAGCAGTTGTGGAAGGCAGACTTAGGGCCAAACTAAATGTCTTTGGAAATCCATGGCTTGAATTCCTCATGTTTTCTGCTTTCTCCTGGAGCAGCCACGGAGGGAGAGAGCTATGGAGAAGGGTTTAAAAGCTTTGTGCCTCCGACATCACCCCATAAAGTAGCTCTTAGTTACGAAGCAGAAAATGGGCACTTGCAGAACCCTACTTTCCTTGCAGAAGGTTGCAGGCCCAATCCCTGGCAGATACTGGTAACAGAGCTGAAAAAGCCTTTTCCTGAACCCTGGAGTGCCTTCTTCAGTCAGAGTAGACACACTGGACTAGCTGGAGCAATGGCCTGCAGTGCAGTCGGGCTATGTTGTCTATATGGGGAGGAGTCATCGTGGCAGAATACCCACTTGGCATGCGAAAGGTCTGAAATTCATTCCCGGTTGCTTGATAATCTACACAGGATCTCAAGTAGCAGGGTTGCCTTGAACCCCAGAGAACTACTACCAGTCACTGTGGCTAACACTGGCCCCATGATCTGACTCCCACCCTCCTAGGCTCCCAAAATCTTCCTGCCCTGCATGCCAACTCTTGCTCTCTCGTTGACTCCACCCAATGTCCTTTTGTATTTCAGCCTACATGAAGCGACGGCACAGCTCGGTCAGTGACAGCCAGCCTTCAGAGTCTTCTTCGGCAGGCATTGATTACAGCCAGGGCGCCAGCCCACAGCCACAGCATCAGCTCAAGAAGCCACGTGTTGTGTTGGCCCCAGAAGAGAAGGAAGCTCTCAAGCGAGCCTATCAGCAAAAGCCATACCCGTCACCAAAAACCATTGAGGAACTCGCCACACAGCTCAACTTAAAGACCAGCACCGTCATTAATTGGTTCCACAACTACAGGTAGGGAGGGCAACTACGTGACACTGTGGGACCTTTCGACCCAGGGGTGTGATCTCTCCATTGCCTCTGCTGGTGACGCCATCTATGAGCCATAGTCTGTCTGGGTTTAAGTCATCACTAAGGGATTAGGACACCCAACCCATTCAGAAGGACTGTCCATGCTGAATCATTCTTTTTTAGTTTAGAGAAAAGACAGCTACAGCAGAGCACAGTATATAAAAGGAAACCTGGCGAGTGCTTCTCCCTTTCTCTTATAAAACTAGGGCTGGGGTCATCCCCTGTACCTGAAAGGCAATAGATTGAGAGCAGAGAGAAAAGAATGCCACTTCACAGAATGCATAATTAATTCACTTACGGAACTCACTGCTAGAAGATGTGGTGGCTCACATGCTTGAGAAGAGACTAGGCAAAGTCGTGGCAGGTGCATTGTGATGGCTGTGTGGTTCCTCCATATGTGCCTCTGAATACCAGGTGTCAGGAATTCAGCGGTGCACCGGAGGATGGGGGCTCTCTTGCTATCACACCCAGCTTGCAGGCTTCTTGGAGGCATCCGTTTGGTGAAGCAGGATGCTGATTAGAAGGGCCTTTGTCATGATCTAACAGGGCTACAGCAGGATGGGACTGCCCCAGTTTCTTGGAGCAATGTGATACGAGTCATGAAGTATGGCTTCCACTGAAGCCCCCACTACACTCTTCACCATTTTTTCTCTTCTCAATTGTTCTGTAGATCCCGCATTCGCCGAGAGCTGTTTATCGAAGAAATCCAAGCCGGTGGCCAGAGCCAGGCCGGGTCGAGTGACTCTCCTTCAGCCAGAAGTAGCAGAGCGGTCCACAGCTCCGAGGGAGACAGTTGTGATGGGGTGGATGTGGAAGGCCCGCTGGAGGCGAAGCCGGGCAGCCTGGACGTCGATGAGTACAGCAATGCAACCACAAAGTCTCAGGGAGGGCGAGTGGCGTCAGCTCTTGAAGCAGGGGAAGAGGCTCTGCAGGACGGCAGATCTTCGGAGAAAATGGAGACATTCCAGTTGGGAATGGAGAGCCTGGGAGACACGGATGACGAGGGGAGGCTCAAAGCCCTGCGCCCAACTTCTCCCCCAGGCTCCCAACATTCAGGGGACACTCTGGAGGCAACGCCAAACTCGGCCCCAGAAGAGGATGCCTCTACCTCAGCTGCCAGCACCGCCGCCACCTCAGTCCTTACAGGGGAGGGCTCCTGCAAGTCGAAGGAGGGGGACGGGGGGGTGGGCGGCGTGGAGAAAATGCCCATTGTGCCAAGTACCAGTTCCACGCCGGCCGCCAGCAGCTCTCAGAAAGCCAACTCCCTGGAGCGTTTGTTTGGCTTCTCTGAGGTGGCAGCATGCACCAAGAACACGAGAGACAACACCTTGAGGAAGAAGAAGGCGGCCAACTTGAACAGCATAATTCACCGGCTGGAGAAGGCCGCAAGTCGCGAGGAGCCCGTTGAGTGGGAGTTTTGAGATTAAGCTCACCCAACTCTCGAGAGCTGGGGAAGTTACAAACACAAACACTTTTGGACCTCTGCTGGTTTGAATTGTGTCCCGCACTTACCCGCCCTGCAGGCCACAGGGCAAAAACGCCATAGGCCAAGGTGCATATAGAGAACGAAAGGAGCGTTTCAGCCCACTTCTATGTTTTGTGTTTTCTGAGGAAAGAAAACTTTGAAATGTGTAGTCGAGCTTTTTGTACCCCGAAGTGTTTCTATTAATTGCCCTAAAGTGATTTCCACAGTTTCTGGGGAAGAAAAAAAACTCACACAACTTTTGCCTTCTGCCCTCCTCCGATGTGGGCTTAAAAACAAAACAAAAGAATATATATACAAAAAAAAAATCAAACCCACATATTTAAAAGGGGGGGCTTTTTATCTGCCATCTGATGGCTTAAACAGAGTGATGATAATACACTATTATCTTCTTTAACCAGGAAAAAAAAACAAAAAGATGGGAGGGGAGATTTTTTGAGAAAAAAGCAAAAGGTTTTTTTGTAGCTGTTCAGTTGCCACTAAGAGATTGCACAGTCAACCCGACTCTAAACACACTAGTTTGAATTCCTAAATATTTTCAAGAAAAGAGTATTGTTTGAAACTTGGGATTTTAAAAAAAAAATACACATTTACTCCACATATTTTTTAAACAAAACAACAGAAAAAGTCGCATCAGGAAAATAATCTTAATTTGTGGTAGCTGACTTCAGTGTTTTTTCTTGTAAAGTGGAATAGAAAAATTGACTCGTAGTGCACATTGTTTCATAGCTTTAACCAATTCTGGTCTGTTGATGGGCCAGGATTTGTTTAATACACTCCATCTTAGGCCAAATCAGGACAGAAAAAGAAGAAAAAATCTGAAATCTAGGTATTTTGTAATCTGCTTTTTAACCTCTAACCACAGAGCACGCGGATCAGACCTCATTTGTAGGAGGTTTGGGAGACAATTTGGAATGGGCCGTACTTGATCTATTCACTTGAGTTGCTTTTCGCCAGCCTTGCAAATTGTCCTAAAAGTTACTAGTCCTCAGAAAGCTCTTACTGGCCCTGTAAGATAAAAACCACCAGCTTTTGAAAGAAAGCAATTTGCTTTCTCACCTGGAGGCTGTTCTTAAATCACCACGGGTGAGAAGGCGAGTGGCTGATCACAAGCTTACATTATGCATAGTACCATTAGGGGTTGATGAGAAAGACGGCAGCATTAGCCCAGTATGGAAAGAGAGAAGGTAGAGGTGCATCTTACCAAAAGATGCCTCCAGGAATGGTTTCCATCTTGATAGGTGCATCTTCCAATCCGTTGTCATGTTTGTCCATGTTGCACATCTTAACAGATCTTGCCTACCACTGAAGAGAGGCCTGTTTTGGCCAATTACTTTCCACCACCAGAATTCATCAGTTCCTGACTGTAGTCCCACAGCAAGCACTGATTTCTATAAATTTCTGTTGTGGGATTTGTGTGTGCGTGTGTGCATGCACGGAGGCACCAAAAGACAGGGAGGGAGTGCACAGCATTTGATAATCACAACATGAACTGCAGAACTCTGAACCAAAACCATTGTGCCCGTCAAAAATGGTCTGCTCTCTCCCATTTATTTTAAGTACGGATCCGGCTTCCAACTTGTCTCTAATTCCTCCCGTTGTCTATGTGTATATGCGTGAGCATAGAGGTGCGTGGAAGGATGAGTGTGAGCGTGCAAGCGTTGGGTGCATGTATGCGGTTTTATACGTCTGTATTTTCTTACGTACTTGTGCACACATAGAGTGCATTACTGCCACCTTTTTTCAATAAGCTGTTTTATCAGTTATGGCTTCTACAAGTTTGCTGATTTAGACTCCTTTATTGCCATATCTTTAAAACTAACAATAGATGATTTCGGTATATATATATTTTTTTTGCTTATTTATAGGTGCTGTATTTTATTATCTGATTGTTAGGAAGGGATGAAAGGGGGCAAATATTCTTTAGAGGGATAGACTGCCGGCAGTATTGGGTATAATTTACAAGATGTAGTTGTCATACTGTATATTATTGACAGACGAAATCTTTTTGTTTTTTGTTTTGGACGGTATTGTGTTTCATGGAAAATGTTTTGTCTTAGGTCAACCCCTTCTGATGACACTTTAATGGTGCATTCATTACTTCCTAAGTTCAAATTAATATTTACTTTTGATATTTCGGGGAAGTTGGGTGGAGAGGGAGGCGTTCTAATTTAAAGGCATGTTCCCAATGTTACACCTCAAAAGTACTTGTATTAATTGGTGATTAATTGGGGGGACAGATGGACTGTAAGATGTGAAACCACCTCTTCACGCATGGTTTTTCTTCCCCTTTCCAGAAGAAGTTCCGTATTTTACAGTCTCTCTCCAGCATGTGACAGCAGCACTTAGTTCACATCGTCACAGATTTTAAGAGTTCAGTAGCTTTAACAAAAATGCCTTTTCATGGCCCAGACCCAGGCTCCGGGAGGCTGGAATTCAGGCAGTCTTGTTTCTGTTTCTCACTGGCAAATGTTTATATTTTCATGACTCCTTCAGGGATCTGAATATTGGCTTGTTGTGCAAAAACCGAAAGAAAACCACAGGTGATCAATTCATTTTGTGATGGCTCGAGGAGGAACGCTTGCAAAATTGGGGCAACCAAAAGAGCCAAGCTCTCTGCCTATGAAACATCCAAAGTATTTGACCAGGCCTGGTGCCCAAATACCCCCAAAACTCCTCTCAGCCTTGGTGTAATCTCCCTTTCCAAGTGTGTGTGCGTGTTTATGTGTGGTGTTTTGTTTTTTTGTCACATGAAGGCCAAAATATTGCAGCTCCAACATGAAATCTTCTGAGCGCCTAGTGAAGTGGGACTTGGGAGCTGGGAATTGCTCTGCATATCCAGTGAGAATTCCGATGTCTATCTTTTTTTGTCCTGTGTGTACACACAGTTTGGTTTTGTGCCCTCACACACTCAGCAAGACTCCTCTATTTCACTGACCAGGTTTCCAAGTAGGCAAAGGTCAGGTCTTCTCTTACATTCAAACGTTTGCATATTTTCATTATCTATAGCTCATCCCCCCCCATCAGAATGCGTGTGTGTTTTCCTCCTGGGAAGCTTGGTGCAGTGAAATATTCACTCTTTTTCTTCTTTACCATTCTTTCCTCTGCGTACTTGGATTCTAGGTCAATAAGCGCCTGCTTTCCACGACTAGTGGAACATGGTCGCGAAATGGCTCAGGCAGACCCACCCCTAGCAGTCAGGGTTCTGCCACCCATTCTAATAAGCAATATCGAAGTGCCTTGAAAGCAAAAATACAATTTTGCCTTTCTTTTTCAGATCTTTGGGGAGCATATCACACAAATGGCATTATATTACACAGTCAGACTCCTTTTTTCCTCCCTTTTTCTTCCAAAGCAGATTTCTGTTGTGTGACTCTCCTGGTAGGAGTGAGCTTTGCTTTAGAAGAGGTGGCTCTTGGTATGCTGGCTCTTGTCCACAAAACACAGCCAGGCAAAATCTGGGCAACTTACTGATGTTTTCATGGATTTGTAACTTGAAGCATTATTTTGAGCAGGAAGAGTCTAGAACAGTGGTTCCCTACCTTTTTTTTGGCCATGCCCCACCTAAGCATCTCTACAATTCTGATCCCCCCATGACATATAATTCTTATTATTCAAAAAGTGAACTCCTATTCACGTGGAGGAAGCCTAAAAGGCCATTAACTTGGTTTAAACAAGGTTCCAAAGAACACGGCATCCATGAAAGAGAAAAATAAAAGAACGAAAGGACAGTTGAAGTACTGAGGAAGAAATTACTAAGAAATTGTTTTTTTTTTTTAAAATGAAGTGATATGAAAAAACAGCAAATAAAGTTTCAAAACATACAATAGAGAACTGAAATGAATAAATATAAAATAATTTAATGAAAGCTTTTTCTATAATACTTTGATAATATTAATTACGATACAATTAAATAAAGGTACCTAACAAATTCAAAATACAATTTGAGCTCACCTCAAGATAAATAGACTAAAGTTCTAATACAAGTACATACATGTATGTATCAAGGCCCTTCAAAAATAACTGTGTGTGCACACTAAATACTTTTTTAGTTTATTCTAAGATCGCCAGACTTATTGATGTACAATGGAGTTTCAAGCCACTTAACTTGCTTCAAGTAACAATGGCGAGGTAAGGAGTAAAGGTTATCTAAACAAAAAAGACACTGAGAAGAACATGGCATGGAAAGAGGGAAATTTTTAAAAACATTCTTAGCTTTTAGTAAGATATAAGAACAATTAGCAGGCTTTCAAATTCATTGTTGATAACTCCAAAAATTTTCAAAAAATTCACTGTTAATAGCTCATTCTCAAATTGCCCCCCTTAAAAATCAAATTTCCCCCTTGTGGGGCATGTGCCCCACATTGGGAACCACTGGTCTAGAAGAACCACCACTGGGCCAAACAGTTCCCTTTTCTTAAGGTCCATTTCATCTGTCCATACCCCCAGTTTGGCAAGGTCTTTGCTGGGTTAAATGCCTCCCCCACTGATTGGTCCTGAGTTTTCCTTCCGGTGGAATGCGGTGTTTGCAGTTGGGTCTTCGCTCTTGGCCTGTCTCGCGTAAACAGTTCCGTCTTCATCAGGAAATGTGCTGCATTGCAAGGTTGACACAGGCCTGTTGTGGTAATCCCCAAGGTGAAAACCCTGTATTAAAAGACCACATTTAAATATGTGGAGTTCTCTATTGTATAGAGTTAAAATGGCCAAGCGCAAACGGATGCATATCTTCAGCAAATGGCTGGCATTTTTGGGTATGGTTGAAGACCAATTTTCCCAGGAAGTGGAAGGATAGTCTCTGTCGTTTGTGGGTCCCAAATCCCCTGTCCTTGTGGAGAGAGCTCCTGGTCCTTTGCAGAAGCACCCATCGGTCTGTGGTGGGCATATGTGCTGCATGCAGAAGGTTCTGGGGGTTGGTCCTTGGCAATTCTGGTTAATAATAGGGCTGAGGCTTTGGAGGATGATTGTTAGTCAGATCAGGCAGTGCTGGGTTGGGGGGCCATGTCAAAGACCCCCCTCCTTTCTCCTCAGAATTCCTTCAGAACTCCTGGGCAGACTTCCATGATGCAGCCACAGTGAGATCTGCCTCACTGTAATGCATGCATATCTCATGCCTTCCTTCCCTATCTTCAGTGGATAGGGTTAGTTGGACCCCCATCCCCATTCTGCCTGCCTGAAAACCCTCAGCATGACTCCCCTCTTCTGTGTCCTCAGTTGAGTTCAAGGAAGCCCTGGCCTTCCCCAGGATCTTACCTGGCGCCCTTAATGAGAAAATCAATTCATTTGTTGTCTTGCCAGTGATGACTATGGCAAACACTGAAGAACAGCACATTTCAAACTACCATCAAAACAAAAAATGCAAAATCATATGCAATCCATTTCCATAATAGATCTGTAAATAAGATAAATATGAAACAATCGCTATCTTAATGCTCTTCACTACCTCAGCAACAAAAATTTATTTTCCAACCCTTTTGGATGTTAGATGCCACCTGCATTTTAAATTATAGTTGAATGAGAAGTACCTAAAACACATTTCAGTTTAAAACTAATAGGCCAATTCACTTGCACTAAAGAAATAGATTGCCGCTCAGGAGCTATTACCTTGCTCAAATATATGTTACGTGAATCATCATACTGAGAGCAAGAAAACAGGTATTGGGGAATGCTCTTCCACTGTCTTCCCCACCCACCCATCCACAAATCTCTCCTCCCTTGGCATTCCAGAGAAACCTCCCTGCAAAAGCCCAGAAACCGCTGTCTGGAGTCTGAAGGGACTGAAAACAATTATGAGAAGATCAGGAAGGGCAGGCAAACGTCCAGAAAAAATAATGCCCCTCTTTCCCTGCAATATAGATGCATTTTGTACTAGGGCATACACTCAGTTTATGTCAGTGGTTCCCAAACTGTGCCGTGGCAGTCAGTGCGCTTCAGTGCAGTCACAAGTGCGCCATGCAGCCTGTTCCTGGCCTGCCAGGCCAACATAGCTCAAAATCTCACATGATGGTGCCGTCACAATAGGGAACCATATGTGAAGGGCAGTGTAGGAGTGATACGTTTTAGGAACCGGTGGTTCATGGGATTCATGGGAACATGCAGCAGGGCTGGCCAGTATTCTCTGGAAATTGTGGCGAGAAGGTACCCTAGAATCCTTGCAACATGCCAAGATTCCAAGTCAAACATGTAGTCAGTCATTCGTTGGTAGACAAATTGCTGAAAGGTTTCCCTCCCCCGTTGGCGCCAGAGTGGCAAAACTTTCTGACCGCAGCAACAAAACAACCATTTCCCTTCCCCCATCTGCACTAACTCCAGTGTAGATTTTGTACTTCTATAGTCAGGTCACCCCAGTGTGTGGCTCATGGGTGCATTAAGTCCTTGGTTCTGCCTCCTAGCTGCCATTTTGCACCTGACTTCCAGTGGTGGACCATTGGGTTCCAATGAAAAACAAGGTAGACTGCATACATCTGAAGTATGCCTGCAGTAGACAACACTATTGTCCCTTCAAGTATTAATCTCAGAGTGTTTCTTAGAATTTACAAAACAACTACTCTCCTGTCAGCCCTAGAATATGTTAAAAACGACCTGCACAGGCATTTTTGCTTGGAGATGCCAAATCAACCCTTTTATCATGTAGCATAAGAACATAAGAAGAGCCCTGCTGGATCAGGCCAAAGGCCCATCTAGTCCAGCTTCCTGTATCTCACAGCGGCCCACCAGGTGTCCCAGGGAAGCATGAAACAACAAGATCCTGTTGCCACTCCCTTGCACCCGGTACCAGTAGCCCACCACCTTTGTAAGGAGGTTGCACAATCCATCATTGCCTATAGCCCACAATGGACCTTTCCTCCAGAAATCTGTCCAATCCCCTCTTAAAGGCATCAAGACCAGATGCCATCACCACCTCCTGTGGCAAGGAGTTCCACAGATTAACTACCCGCTGGGTAAAAAAGTACTTCCTTTTATCTGTTTTAACTCTCCCTGTTTTATCTGTTTTATCCCTTTTATCTGTTTTAACTCTCCCTGTTTTATCTGTTTTAACTCTAGCCAATAGCTAGAGTAAAAATCAAAACCTACAACATGATTTACATTATCGTGTGTGTGTGTGTGTGTGTGTGTGTGTGTGTTTATTTACAGTACAAAAATTTAACATAAGAGCTTGAAAATAAAATGAATGCACAAATACAATTATCTTCAGCATCATTATCAGTTTGGCAGTTGGCATTCACAAAATCCAGCTGAATTCTGTGTAGCTCTGTGTGTGAGTGCAACTGAATCAACAGAGACCTGAAACGTATTTCAATTTAAATCTGATAGACCAATCTATCATGGAAGCCACTCCTAAAAATGTTAATCTAGCAGGTAACACTCTTGCTACAGAGCACTGTCATTTGTCCCGCTTTAAGACAGCTGCATCTCCAATTTGGCGGTCTAAATTTTTGAAAAGGTATACTTGCTTTTTTTTATTTTAACAGCCCAATCCTATGCATGTTTTTTGTTAAAAGCAAGACCAGCTGACTTCAGTGGAACTACATCTCAAGTACATGTGGATAGGATTGTAGCCTTGCTTGCTGTAGAGGAGGGGAAAATAGATAGTCTGGAAAGAAATCTACCAGCTTGGTTAAAGACCCTTGCTAGTTGGCCAGCAACACACTGTGATTGATTGCGGGCTTTGAACTGAGGCAATATTTCAGCACGCAGGGATAACATCTATTTAAAATGTGGCAATAATTAGGAGTATTTTGTTAGATAAATGCTGAAGCACTGTTGATTGAAACTAACCAGGTGTTACACAGCTGTAGGTATGGCTGTCCTAATGGTTATTTTAATCCTTTTGTAAGCAAGTACAGCAATTCACAGCAATTAAAGAAGGCCTGAACCAAAGGTGGATCCATTGCAGAGCATTGATCTTTGAACCTCCATGCCAGTCAGATTTTCTAGGGACACCTGGGGCAAAAGCCCCTCTAGACTGAGGCTGGACTGGGTTTCCATCCTAAGCCCATGAGCTCCATAATCAAGAGTGTAATAATGCACTTGTGCCTTTCCTGGGGTTTTGCTGCTGGGCAAACCAGCATGCTTCAGAAACCGATGCAATAAATGCCCTTGTATGATAATTCACAGGCTTCTTCTGTGCTCCTTTTCTCCCCCCCACCCGGCCCACCCCAACCTTTGTACAGACTTTTGAAAGGCAACAAAGCAGAAGGAAATGCATTCTTCCTAATGCAGAATAGTGGTACAGAGCGCTGCGTTTTGTTTTGGTTTTTGGTTTGTTTTTTTTCTAATTTAGTCTTGGGTAGTATTGCTACTATCTAAAGACACTCAGCACATCCATCTTCTTGTGAGACTTTGAACTTGGTCCAAACTTTGGGGTTTGGGGCAGTTCAGAGACGGAAAATCCTTTTGTTGGGTCCAGGCATTCTTGCACATGGCTATGCTGGAGAGTCCCTGTGAACCCCCAGAACAGTGGCAAGCAAAGTGTTCTGTAGACCCTGTGGCCATTGACTGGGGCGCAGTTCTGCTGAGGTCATCTGGGCTCCAGTCCTGTATCCTGTGTGTGCTCTTTGTCCCATTGGCATTGGCAGGGGATTTACTGGGCTTGGGACTAAAGCATTGCTTTGTAGCCTGCCGCTTTGCTTCCAAAGAGGGTGCCATGCCTCAAGCATGCTTCAAGTCCATCCTGAACTGATCCAAGGAATAGGTAGCTTCCCCAATGTAGAGGGACTTTGGGTGGCACCCACCCCCCCCCCAACCCACCCCAATTTACAAGCAACAAAATTGCAGGGTTTTCAGTGAGCATCAAAAGGTGAGCTGGCTGAGGGGGTGGGGTTGCGGTTCTTCCAGCGGCTGCTGTAAACCAGTGGAAGTCTAAAGCGATAGGCACAGAAGAGGACCGAAGTTATTAATTTAGTAAATGGTTTTCATTATGTTAATGCATTTGTGGAAAACTGCCAGTTATCCACCAATCTGGACAAGGCATGAATAGCTGGAAGGAAGGCATCTTGTGCAGCTCAGCTGGCCGGTTTTGGAGTGTTGAGTTAGGATCCCTGGCTATCAATACAGATGTGGATTTCTATATGATGAGCCCAGCACACAGCTCATGGGATGCCATTGGTCACTGGCTGCACCCTTTGCACTTGCTCAGCATCTAGCTCATTGTTTCCCCGCTACCATTTTGCATCTGACTCCGAATCTCGGAACAAAGTGAATCCCATAAAACTGAAGTCGGCCAGTTCCCGTTTCCAGGGGCCCAGAAGGCACTGCAGTAATAGATGGCACATTTTGTGTATTGGATCCAAAGATGCTACGTTCATTCATGGGAGGGAACCGCTTGACATTTTGCATGTGGGATGAGACAAGTGAACGTAAATTACAAGGTCTGCACCATCTTTTGTACAAGCAGGTGCATGAGTGTGGCTATGGAAGTAAATTCTTGCACAAGTGTTAAAGGAGGTCACCCTCCTGCTGATGGTACTTTAGATCCAACCCTTGGCCCCCTGGATGGCACCAATTTACTTCTGGATCAACTGCATTGGGAATACCTGTCAGAGCAGTTCTGGGCAAGCAGCGTCCCTGTAAGTCGGCATTTCAGCCAGAACACCTCATTGAAGGAGTACATTAGAGGCCCAGCAGTTCCTTACTGTTCTGAAGATAAACTGAGAAAAGCTGAGTGAAGCAGGCCATTGATGGCTCTGTCTGTCTCCTGTACTATGCCTCCCTCTCTCTGCCTTCCTCTCTCCCTGGCGCTTTGTGTTGCATGCGCTGCTGAGCATTTAGAAGAAATGCGTGGAAGCAATCCGGTGAAGTGAGTTTTTTTTAAGACCCCACCGATGATCCCCTACATTATTTTTTATGTCAGTGGTTCTCGAACATTTTAGCACCAGGACCACTTTTTAGAATGACACTCATGCTGGGACCCACAGGAAGTGATGTCCCACCAGAAGTGATGTCATGGCTAGAAGTGACACGATCAAACAGGAAGTGCTGTCATTGACATAATCCAATGACACTCCTGGAATGCAAACTGGCGTTCTTGGACTGCAGCAATTGTTCCACCCATGAAACAGAAAACCCATCCCTAACAGAAAACAAGATTGGGACAAAATATGTAAAAGCATTGAACTAAAAACTTTTTTAAAAAGCATTTGAAAATAGGACTATTATCACTCACAAAAGGAATATAGCAAGGTCTCCAGCTTCCAAGATGGTTGCTCCCAGCTTTCTGCGACCTGCTTGGCATCAGGTCGCAACCCACCAAATGGGTCCTGACCCACAGTTTGAAAAACACTATTAAGTTGATTTTATTTTGAACCAGAGAAGATGTTGGTGAAACCAGACTTCTCCCCCATGGTGTTAAGGAGAACACCATGGTAAATATGAACAGGTAGCTGCCTAGCCATCCATGTGGCCCTGTCTTACTGCTCTTCTCTGAACATCGGAAGCTGCCTTCTGCTGAGCCTAGCTGCCCCTTGGCTTACTGAGTTTGGTCTGGTCTACGCTGACCTGACAGCAGATCTCCAAGATTTTCCTGTCCTCCATGGAGAAGAGGCCAGGGACTGAAATCTTCTGCATGCAAAGCTGTGGACCCTCCACTTTCTTTTCCTAATCCTTGAGCAATCTCACGATGCAGAGGACTGGGAGAGGAAAGGACCTCACTGGAGGTCCAGATTGAGCATCACTCCAGTAGAGGCTAATTTGACGTGTCGATGATACAGGATAGATGGAATAGAATTAAATTGATTCATACCCTGTGCTTTTCCCTGGTGAAGATAGTTGTCTCCTAACACCTGCTCATGTGTTCATGTTGGCTCTCCTCCTTTGCGCTTGCTGTGTTGAGAAGGAAGGGGCATGTTTGCGGGTGCAGCTGTATGCTTGGAAGCACGTGGCTGGCCAGTGTGGAAAGCCAGGAGGCTGGCTTGGACAAGCCTTGGCTCTTGATCCAGCAGAGCTGTCACGTGTGCGTGCGTGCGTGCGTGTGTGTGCGCACAGATAAAATGCATATGTATTTGTGTGTACATATATATGCACCTACTAGGCCTTTTCTTCATCAAAGATTGTAGTCAATTAATATTTGGGTTTTAGTTTATCAGTGAATTTTGGCCATATCTATGCATTAAAAACGTTTTCTGAATTAGGAATCATACTTAGATGACATTGTAGCAGGGACCATCTTAGAACAGGAATTTTCTTTCTGGTGAGAGAGAAAAGAGGTTGCTTCATCTAGGGGGTGGCTGCGCACCTGCACATAGTATGCTTAAAAACGTCTTTTTAAAAAAAATTGCTGGATTACTGCAGAGGAGGGGAGCTTTCTGGCTGACCGAATGTTTTTTGTTTTGTCTTAAATTTTGTGATGACTCCACTATACATTGCCTCTCTAGTATTAACTTATGGCTGCGTCTCCTAGGGTGAGTGGGAAGAATACCGAATAGAGGAGATTTTGTGTTTTGGAAGCATGTCATGTCATGCTTTGGTTTACTGCAGTTCATATAACTGAAGCAGTTACAAGATTCCTTTGCCAGGTTGTAAGTCTTGGATTTCAGTGTATATCAGAGAACAACTGTATAAATTGAATGTTTCAAAAACAGAAAAATCCAGACCCATCAAGGTGTGCATCACAATGACAAAGACCCAAAATCTGACATCTGGGTTGTTGACAGCACTTGCAATGTTTGAAAGCACTTAATAGCGTTCCTTGAATCCTAGTGCAATAGAAAATCTTCGTTTGGGATGGAGACGTTCAAAGTCGGCCAAAGTCAGTCCCTCGCTCTGGGTAGAGTTTGGGCTGTCAAGGGGCATGTCCTTGTGATTCTTTTGTTGCGTTGTGGAATTTATCTGTGGTTTGTGCCACAGGCTGCACCATGCAGCTTGGGAAATTGATTGTCTGATGTTGTCCTCCGAAAAGATAAAGTGAGGTTAAGGATTTTGTCCCCCTTCCCAGGGCAAGACAGTCAGATTGTTTAGTGCACCGTTTCCATGTAGGGAGGTCATTCACAGTCATCCATTCTCTTGCGCTTGCTAGACATTCTAGGAAGTTGCCTGCGTGTTTAGCTGAAGAGCAGTTGCAGTTGGTCATTACCAGATTGTAATGGAATCTTCTTGCCTCCGTCTCCGGGTACTGTAGCTGTGTGTTGTGGGAGTTCTGTCCCCAGTAGCTGTTCTGTTAGTGTCACCTCTGCTTTGTGGCTGGGTAGATGAAATTGCCACAACAAGCATACTTGTGTGAACTTTGTTTTTCAACATGGATGGTGCAAGCCCCCTCCAAAGTAGTATGTCACTTGTACTGTGTTTTTTTTTAATGTAGTCTTAGTATGTGCTGTTTCAGCCTTTCAATCTTTTAAAATTAGGGCTCACAATAAGTTCACTCTTTAACTTGTTACAGCAACCTGCCTCTTTTGGCTGTCGTCAGCACTTGTCCCATGCACTGATCAGCACTTACCATTTGGTTTCCACTTCTTAAAATTCCTTTATTGCAGCATTAAAATATCAGGGGTGTGTGTGTGTGTGTTTCCCCCTAAACAGGATTTCAGGTTATCATGAATAGCATATCAACAAACTTTATTTAAAGTGCTTTCTCTCAGTGTTTGTACAGGATCATAATATAAAGATATTCTCCACCATCGGAACAGGACATCCAGAGTGGCTTTTCTCCTCCCATGCGCTCCAGAGGCAGGACGCATGGTAGTTAGCAAAAGGGTGAAGAGCTCCCAAGGAGGAGACACACACAGCCAGTGCCCAGTCCTGAGACCGGCGCAGAGTTTTCCCCCACAGGCCTTATCTGGCCTTCCTCAGGCAAAAGCCAGACTGAAAGAGGACTTCCCTCCCCTTTGGGATTTTCAAGGGCTGCTTAGAACCAAGGTCCTTCATTCTTCACACTTTTTCCCTTGCCCCTCTCGCTTCATATGCAGGGTTGGGGAAGGATTTTTTCCCACCCTACCCCCCGAAAAGAGGGAAAGGCATTACTTTATTTGGGAGCCCCCCAAAATGCCCCCCAATTGAATCAAGAAGATTGCATTGCCACAGTTGCCCATGAAAAGCCTGCCAGATCAGACGCTGCAACAGAAAGCCAAACAACTTAAGGGGCATCCACATTTGCCACCTTGGGGGGTCAGTGGCCCAGTCTCGACCCCCAGCAGTTTTCTACCAGCATGCAGGTGGGAAGGGCCACTTCCTTGTCCTTTCCACGCTGCTAGTAGAGACTCCAGTGGTCACCAGATTCAGGACCATCTCCTCAATCCACCAGTCCCCAGAGGGACTGGACCAACGCTCTTGCGATCCCAGGCCTTCCTTTACATCTCCCTTCCCACTCCACTTCTCTCTGGGGTGCTCAAGAAGGTGCACAGATCAAGCAAGCAGGCACCCAAGCCCTCTCACCCCAAGAAGAAACTTATTACAAGCTTCACATGTGCAGGCCACTCAAAACATACTGCACTCATCCTGCTGGTGTTAGGAAGATGGACCATGTATTTCATTTTGTCTCCTTGTGCTATCTGAACCTATGCTAGACAGGTGCTTGTACCACATTTACCTCCAAAGCCCAACCCCTTCAAGTTCCAAATGACAGAGTCGCTAGTTTGGGCACTAACACCCCTCTAAGGAATCTGCCAGGTGGCCAGTCTCATCTCTTGCCAAATGCGACATGCTGGGTACGTTGGCCTTGGCTGAGACCTCTTTCAGCTGGAGCTCCTTCCATTGTGACGTCATGACTACGATTGAAGCTATCAGACAATATTGTCTCCCCAAAGGCATTTGAGTCCGGGATGATTCTCTTGATTCTTGATTCTCTGGATTTTTTTTTCTATACATATCAACTTGATGCATCAGTGTCGCTTTCTTTTTTTCTATATTCCAACTAGGAAATTCCGTAGTTGTGCCTCAGGCTACAGTACATCCTGAAAAATAAGTGGCCCCTTCTTCACATTTTTGCTAATTGCAATTCCTGCCTCTTGAGCACATGGGAGGAGAGAGTCCACTCCAGATGCACTCCTGCTGTCAACAAGACCTTCCCCACAAGTCTCCATCTTCCTTCTGTTGTCATCTCCCAACTTCTGTGAAGTTCTAATGGCAACCAACTCTCCATTTTTATCAGACGTGTTGGTGGCACTTTAATGATGGCTTATGATGCTGAAAGCAGAACAAAGAGCAGTAGCATTGGCTCTTTTTTCAGTTTGGCCGGCCTAATGAGTGGAATGCCTCCAGAATTCAAGTCACAGCTTTGGCTCATATCTGCAGTTCGCCCCCACCAAACATATGCAACACTCGCTGCAGTTTTATAAAGCAGGGATTTTGCTTTATTTGCAGCAGCAAATAGACTGGATCTCAGGCTTGGGTGGGGAGGGGATTTCTGCCCCCACCCTGCAAACTATCAAAGTGGCCACCAGCCTTTTACTTGCACCCATAAGAAACAATTCGAAAGCCACTCTGTTGGCTGAAAGTGAAAGTTGGAGGGCCAAAGGATTGTGCTCTTGCTGCTGTTCCACTTCCAAGGGGGGAGCTGAAGCTGGAAGAGGAGCCTTAGGTGGAGTTAGGGAAGGCCTCTTCTGTGCATGTATGAAGCTCCATCCAAGGCAAAGCCTGGGGGTCATTGGGGAAGAGATGGTTGTCAGTTCATGGTTGTAGGTGTGCTGGTCACACTGCCTTCCTGGCTGTCTGGGCAGGCTGTGATCCTGTCGAGGCTTGGAGGCCTACTTGAGCCTCTTTTGAGGCAGTGTCCAGCTCCTAGCAAGCATGTAGGCACTCGACCTCTGTTCCAGGAAAGCTAGCAAGCGGGTTGGACAAACATTCGGCGGCTGTAGGAAGACCCTTGACTGCTTCTCCTCCCTGTAGCAATCACAGGTGCTGCATACAGAGCCAATGCGTGACCTGTAGTGCACCACAAAAGGAGCATCGGTGCTTTCCTAAGTCCACCCTAAAATTGGAGTGGGAGCCCCAGGGAGTAATTTGTCAGGTCCCAGTTTAGCTTTTCTGCTACTTCCAGTCCCAAAGTCACGTGTCTGACAGGCAAAGGCAGGATCACATGAACAGCCCTGGAAGCGGCCTGCAGTTTTTGTGAGTGGGGAAGAGGCCGGAGCGATCCATGCAATCAATGCCTAACTGCATGTATTTATTTTTTTATCAGACATATCTGTGTGGCCCCCTGAAAACTTGTACAAAATGTGAGCTTGTCCCACTTCTAAAGAGATTTTTTTTCCAAAGTGCTTTCCGGTTCTTCCAGTGTCAAAGGACTTTGCCCACATATCTCTTTGTTTTAATCATTTTCTCAGCATGCACAGTTGGGTGGACCCCTGTGGAATCTGGTGCTAAATCAGTGGTTGTGTGGCTGGTGTCTAATTGTGTTCCATGGCATATCCTGAGATCTTTGTAAATGATGCACATGAAACTGGTTTTATTCGGAGATATTCTTGTGGGGGCAGCAGGGGGAGGGAATGCCAGAGAGAGCAAGATAGATGGAAATGAGGGACATCTGCATAAGCCTCCTTGAGCCTGTGGGATGAGTCCATGAAGAGGTATTTGCCCCTTTTTCCCCCGAAGCGCATTGCAATCTCAAAAACCCAACAGAGACTGCTCTACTAACAAGGTTCTTCGTTGACCTATATACGTGTTTTTTTGTTAATTCCAAACTTGATGTTGCAAAGCCTGGTTCTGGTATGAGCATACCCATTGTACATCACTGTCTATGGGTTGCCTGGCAGCAGGGAGCATATCACCTGATGGGGTGGGGTAGCTGTGAAAGACGTCCCATGCTACTTTCCATTTTTTTAAAGCTGAATGTTTCTGTGCCTTCCTGAGAAAGTCTCATGTACTAACATAACTCCAAATTTCTCTGCACAAACCCCAAGATGGGTTGAGATGCGTTGGTTGAGAGGAGTGTCGGTATTAGTAAACTGCCTGCTTTGAAATGTTCTGACCTGGACTAAGTGCAGCGCCGGGACAGTCAAAACAGGACGACAGCACTTTCACCTTTACATCCCAGCCTGAGTTGGAGGTCAAAGGAAGGTTTCGGGGAGAAGAAAACAGCATGACAATGAGTTGGGCCCAAACGTTCCCTTCCTCCTGTGGAGTCTTTCTCCAGAGGAAGCCATCTCTTTCCAGACAAATTTAGATCCGATTCTTAGCCAAACAGGTAAAAAAAAATCCAAGTGGGCCTCTACCTTTCTCGTAGTGGCAGTAAAAAATATACAAAGAAATGATATAACCGACAGTGGGCTTATCCCATCATGGTGCCCCTGAACCCTGCCTTAGGATGAAGCCGGGTCTGAGGGCAGGACCTCCTTCAGAGTCCCCTTCTCGTCTCTGCACGCTTAAAAGAACGCACATCTGGAACACAAGGCAAATGGCTTTCTAAAAAATGCAAATGGGTGTGGGACTTTTTCCACACTGTAGGGAGGATTGAGTTGTACAATGCAGATATTTTCTGTGAGGAGGTAAGCTGTAGAGCAACAACGTGTACAAAAAATTTTTTTTTAAGGAAAGCTGCTCTGAAAATACCCCGCTTTTGCAAAGGAGAGGGTGTTTCGAGCACTCCCAACAATTGGGAAGACCCTACAGTGGGCAAATGTGTGGGATGCTGACATGCTTGTCCGGGTCAGGACTTCTCTCAGTGAGTTAGAAACTAGCCGGTGTGTTTGTTGTCTTTTGGGAATGGCCTTTGGCAATGTTGGGATTCGTTGGGCCCCATCCACCAACGCTGCCTGGCTTGGCACGATGGCATCCGACAGGAGCTGCACAGCGCCCAGCACTCAAAGGGTTTCAACTCTTGTCCGCAGGGCAAGCTGCCCCCCCCAGTGCTCCCAAGGCAACACCAAAAGCTTCCCCACACCTTGTATTTGGCCTGGCGCATTTGAATCGGGGCGGGACGAGTGGCCAAGGCGGGTCTACCTTTCGAAACCGTGCGATTTTGGTTGGAAAAGTACGTTTTTTTTCTTTTTGATTTCCTCTCCAAATAGTCTATGCATTTCTGCTGTCGAAAGCCGTTTCTCTGCCGCTCCTTTCCTTTCCCAGCCCAAATGGACACTGTGTGTTCCACTCTCTGGACGAGGCTCCGAGAACGTCAAGAGTGTGAATTTGGACGTTGCAATCCAAAGTAAACTGGCGACTTAACATGGTTTTGTTTGCTTCCCTGGTGCCCCTTTTCATACGTTTTGTTTTGTTTTAAACTAAGGGCACAATCCAGCCGGAAGGCCCCCCCTGTGCCTGCCTCGTTGGACTGGGCGGGGACTGTGGACCGGGGAGAGTCCCAGCTGGCCAGGGCTGGCGTGTCCCGCGGTCCTGCACCCCCCCCCCCCGCCGTAGTCTCAGTGCTGCTCGCATGGGGAGCCCTTCGCAATAGACGGTGCTCTTAAGGAATGGACTTTTTCTTTCTTTTAATTTGTATGTTTGTTTGCATTTGTGCAATAACTACTTGCCATTATATCGGGCTAACCTTTGGACTTGCCCTGACTACTAACACAGCACAAAAATGAAACAAAAAAAAAGGTGTATTTTTTTCCTGAGAACATTTTTCTTTTTTTTAAAAAAAAAAATGATGATGATGATGATAAGCTCCATTTTACCCCCGTGTATTTGTGGTGTCCAACATTTTTAGCAGTATTTTATATATATATATATATATAAATATATATATTATTTTTTTCCTGTAACGCACTAAGTCTTAGCTGTTTTTAGAAGCTCGTTTGTTATATTCACAATCACCGATTTTAAAGAAATATCCTCACAAAGACCCAATTGACCAAAAAGAAAGTGTCATTTTATTTTATTTTTATTTTGTACAAGTAGCTTTGAGAAGCCCCCACGTTGTGTTGCTGTGATTTTATCTTTTGTAACATTTTATTTCTTGTTCAGAAGTTTATTAAAAAGAGAGAGAAAAGTTTTATATGGCTGGCAGCGACGGAGTGGGGGAGCGCTCCCCCTGCTGGTGGGCGACGGCTTTTTCCTTCTGTCTTGGGTTAGCCATACAATGTATGTTCTCAGCACTGTACAACAGTTCCCTATATGATATGGAGAAGCAATATCACTGTACGAAACTCACATGATGTATTATTCACTAGCACCCTAGGTGTGATAATTGAAGTAAATATCTTTTATACAAACACGACGAAGCGTGGGTTGTCTTTCTTGGACAGGCCAAGATCGAAAGCACCAAACACTTTTGTGCCGGTGACTTTGATTCTATGTGCTCATCCGGACCTTGTTGGCTTGTGACACACAGTTAGGGCATCCTGACGGACTGGGTACTTCTCGTAAAGAGCTACGCTGCAATGCAGACAGCGCAATCCTATGTGTGCCTACTCAGAAATAAGCCCCGTTGTGTCCCAGGATAGTGTTTGTCGGATTGCAGCCATATACTGCAGTCCTGCTTGGATCCAACCAATTGTTTCTCATATGTGAATTTTTCATCCATTTGATCAACCGAAGCTCCCATGATTAATCAGTGTAAGACTTCTTTAATCAGGCAACAGCCCCTAATGAAAAATAACAGAAAAGTCTTCCAAAAATGGCCCAGGGCTGGCCTGACCAAAAGGACAGTTCAGGTAGCTCTGTGGGGCAATTGGATTTCAGGGGAGCCCCAGGTCATGTAGAAAGGTGTTTAGACAGATACAGACTTGGGACTTTTGGGGAGAACGTGTCTGAGATGCGGGTGCAATAATTGCTTCCCCCCCTTCTCTCTGTTGCTGACTTGTTTATTGAATTCAATCGTTTCATTGCAATCATCAACAAAATGGGGGTGCTCCATATGAAGAAAAGGCTTAGCACAATCCGAAGCACTAATCACTAATGTTTTAAAAGTGCTCAGATCGTTATAAAAGAAGCAACCAAGAACTGAAATGAAGTTTTTAAAGTTCTGAAATAAAAAAGCTTGAAGCCAGCCCTGAAAGGCACATTAAAAACCAATCGGATAGGAAGGGCTTTGGGGGCAAGCTGAGAAGGGGACACATGCAAGGGTGCCATCTTTGGGCTCTGCTGCAGAAAAAGACCCTTTTTCACATCCCCCCCCCCCGTCAAACCTCAGAAGATGATGGGACACCCAGAAAGGGATCCCTTGATGACCTCAAATGACTCCACCAGCTCAGCAGCTTTCAATAAGATGAAATGGGGAGATGTAATTTTCACCCAGAGCAGCCTTTCTTTGTTATATTTGGATCCCACTTTTCAGGGCAGGTTTCCTCAGCAGCCTACAGTGATGCTAATTGCAGGCAGGGTACGTTGGCTGCAGTTCTTGAAGGGATCTCAAGCAAGCAGACTGTCCTGGAGGCCAATAGGGACAAAGGGGCAGCTACAGAAGCAGCCGCTCTGCTGCTCCCCAGAACCCTCTGTCCCTCTGATCTGTTGTCCGGGGTCCTCTCCTCCAACAAAGAAGAGGCAGCAATGGGGCTCAAGCTGAGAGTGGAGATGACAGCCCACAGAAGCGGCCTGGGCTAGCCCTAGGCCTCCTGATGCCATAGGTGGCCCACCAAATGCTCCCCCCCCCATGTCCGCCTCTGCTCCTCCCACTCTCCAGTGTCCTAGCTCAGGACTCTCCTCCACACTTCCTCTTTCTCCCTGCCCTTCTCTTCCTTTTGATGGGAGTGGGGGGAGGAGGAGGGGCAGTGGTGGCAAGTAGGCAGATGAAGATGGGCTCCTCCCATCAATCTGCTACCTGAGGCAATCGCCTCAGTTGGCCTCATGGGTGGGCCGGCCCTGGAGGCAGCACTTCCGTTGATCTGCAGAGCCTTCTTCTCCCTGGCCCTGAATCCAACCATGACTTCTAGTCCAGCATCCTGTTCCAACAGTGACCAGTCAGGTGGCTCTCGCAAGCACACAAGCAAGTCCTGAAGGGACCATTTTTCCCTTCCGGATTTTGGCCAGCAGCGCCTTGTGTCCAGACTGTGCTGCTTCTGTACATGGAGGTTCTGAATGCTCAGACTGCTCCGTGTGACATGATTATATCTGCCATCTTTGTAGGAGCCCGGCCAGTGTGACAATTCTGTATTGCAGAAGGTCAGAGTAGAGGAGAGAGAGATGCTTGGGATTTCTCTTTGAGCGTCTGTGTCTGGGTCAGATTCTGAACTGGGAGCTGCCAACTCCATCTTGGCTCTTAAGAATGGCAGGATTCAGACTACCCTCCCCTGTCTTTCTCTGATAAGGCTAGAAGAGATTGTTATTTTCAATCTCAAGTGAAGAGTCCAGTGATGGAAGGGAGGCGAGGAGGCATCTCCTTCCTAGTCCGACCTTCTTGTTGCTGCATGTGCCGTTTTTTGACTTGCAATGAACTCTTTGCCAGGCATAATGGAAAAGATGCTTACAAGCCTACCCACTGTCCCTGTGATTTAGTGTCTGGAGGGGGCATTCACCACCCCAGGCAATGTGAGGGACCCACGTTTAGTGCCCTCTACAGCCACAGAGCTCCTGGAACTGGTCTGCCGATAAAGGGGAAGACCCTCCCATTCCTGAGGAAACAGTGCCCTCTAGTGGCGCTCCTTGGACAACCTGCTTATGTAGAATGGCGCTCTCTTAAGAGAATTAGTTTCTGCCTTTACTTGTACCTTGGACTCTGAGCATCCCGGGTCAAAAGGAGGGTCAGGCTGTGAGAAGGGCTCCCTACAAGAAGGGTCATTTCCCCCTTTCCAGCTCATTGTGCATTTGTGCAGCGCTTCATTTTGTGTGAATGAGAGGTGTCTGCAGCTGGAAGCTTTTCCATCTGTGCCGGAGGGCCGTGCACCTTAATCTGATCTGTGCATTGCAGGGGACGGAAGTCAGTCTGCACATGCTCAAGGCATGTCAGCATTGATCATACTGAGGATGTGACCCATTTAGCCTTCTGTGGGGTTTTAACCCACTAGTTAAAGATTAGGGGGAACATCCAAACACAAGGGCAGGGGGCCGTTCTAATCCATGCCAGTGCTGTTGACCCTGAAGGCGATGCATCTTGTCTCGGGCCCTTTTTCACTGCCACTCCTTACAGCAAAACTGTTGTGCTAGGAACATTCTGGCACTTCATCTTTGCGAAGTGCATTCAGTCATAGGTTGGTTGTACATTTGGTGTGCAAGTGAAGGTCATCATTGGTGCAACTGGGGTGTGTGTGTGTGTGTGTGTGCATGTGTGATCACCAATGTACTCTTGCTGTGCCAGTGTGTGCATCAGAGGCAGCAGCTGTGTCAGAATCTCATCCTTCAGATGGTTTGAGTATCCATCCCCTGATAATGTTGTTCTCAGCACTGTCTTAAGAGACACGTATCTTGCCCTTTTCCTGATCGTGCCCTTTTCCTCTTCAGAGAACTGAGCCTTTCAGTAGATCTCGCAGTGGTTACATAGCTGAAAAATAAACCTCAGAATCTTTGGGAAATGCCAAACAAAAATAAAATCACTTGTCCAGATTAATAACTTTCAGCAAGCCTATTTTTGGTGTTTGTTTCTTATACGACTGAACAACAAGGGTATAGGACTGGGATAGTTACATAAGTTATATTTGTTTCTTTCGTCTGTATTCTATTGCTTTGTTTCTGTAATTTTTTTTCTGAAGAGTTCAATAAAACAATTAGCTTTTTTTAAAAAATAACTGTGAATGTCCCCCTACATTTTTGAAAACAAAACCTTGCATGTAGAAAGCGTTTGTGTGGGAGAAGGGATTGTAGCCCTTGCATGCTAGGTTTCCGTGTACAGAGAATGTTTATTTTATGTGACAAAAGGGCTTATATGGGGGCACTATCAGGAGCTTTGCGCAGCCCAGGGTCAAATTCTTGGGATTCTAACTGGTTAAGATGACAATGTCAACGAGTGAATGTTAATCGTGTCCATTCAGTGGGCCCCCATCCTTATGACTCCTGTATTGTTTCCTAGAGTGATGTAGGTAATTTTGGATGTTTAAACAGGGAACTGCTTCCGCAAGGTGAGAGCCCCACATTCTTCCTCCATATTTTCTTGTTCCTATAACTGTGCCTTTCTTTTCTCCCCCCCCCCCCCAGGGCGCTGTGCTGACTTGCAGATGCAGTTCACTGACACCGTCTCCACCATGGCTGACCAGAAAGAGCTCATTGCAAAGCTGGAGCACGACCTCGGCACCATCCAGTCCTTGTCTGCAGTGCACCGCCCAGATGCGGAGGTGAGCTCCACGGAACCTCCCTCGCTGTTCTCTGTTGGCCTCTCGCAAAGATGGGGAAGTGGGTGAGGACCGACAGGCGCCACTGATGTGAATTTTGATGCCTAGCCTGCCTTGTCCCTTGATGCTGGGCTACGCTGGCCATTCAGAGCCAAGACTTAAGCCACCCAACCAAAATAATAGCATGATATGTACTAAATTTGTAAAAATGTTTGCGCGGCAGCGTCAGGCAGGTTCCCGCCAAGGGCTGAACTTCAGGGCAGCTGGAACCAGGAGCTGCTACTGCACAAACAGCTTGAAGGTTTTGTAGCCAACCTGGCTGCCTCGCCTTTCCTGGTGCACACGAGTGGGGCCTGGATCCTGCCCAGACTCCTGCTGCCAAGAGCTTGTGACATGGTTGGGCCCAAGTGTCAGTCTCGACTCATGGCCATGTCTGTCCTCAAGGCGCCAGGGGTGATCATGGAGGGTCTGGAATCAGAGGTGGGATACATGAAGCCCCCCAGCTCTCATATTCCCTGGCGTATGGGGTGTCCTCCTCGCATATGGTCTTGAGGGTTCCTTCTGGGTGTCCCGGAGGGAACCCTCCAGTCCTGGGTCATGCTGAGGCCTTCCTCCCAAGGCTCCAGATGTGGGAGCTTGCAACTCCTGGCACAGCAGCCGAAGGAAAAAGAAGAGGCGGCGGCCTGGGAGTGCTCTTCGCAGTGGATGCATCCCCACCTGTCTCCTTTCAACGTGGACTTCCAGTCTTGCTTCCCAAAATGCAGGGACTGCTGTTCCAGTGGCAAGCTTGGCATCATGGTGCCTGTTGGGGAGACTGGGCGGGAGCTCACCTGTGTGAGCTACACCTTCACAGGACTGTGTGTAGACAGAGCTCGTGGGGGCGGGGAACCATCTGCAGGCACAGACACTCACATTCTCCGTTTTTTTCCCCTCAAAGGGAGCTGCCATTCAAAACCTGGAGAGGATTCCGGAACCCATTAAAGAAGCGACAGCACTCTTCTATGGTACGGCTCTCTGCCCCAAGCGGCAAAAGGCCAACTTGGCGTGGACGTGTAGTGAGGGGGATGGGAATGAACACTTCACCCACCCCAGCATTTTGGCCCCATGAATACACCCCTCCTCCCAGTTGAAAGCAACTTTGCCTTCCAAGCAGCTGTTTCCTGCTGCCTCAGGAAGCACTTTGTGGCACAGCCACGACAGAGAGGAGAATGTTGACCCTCCCGCCACACTCCCGCTCTGCATCAGTGGCCCATCCCCATCTGTTAGGGGGCTAAGAAGGGCCACTTCCATCATTAAAGGCAGGCTTAAGGTAAAACATTATAAAACTTGGATCCTATTTTAGAATCCATCACAAATGCGCTATATCCAGCTATGACCATAATTGGATGAAGTTTGGCCTCACAGCATTTGAGATGGTAATGCACGGAAGTCACTGCAGGAGTTAAATGCTATCAGATTTCAGGCGACCAATGATAACACTCAGTGCCTCCAAACCTTTCAGTAAAGGCAAGATGCATTACAACAAGTGGTTCTTGTGGCAAAATGCTGAATCGGTATTGTGAACCATCACATTACCCAACATCAACTTCCATTTTAATAGACTTAACAGGACAACTGTAAGCATATTACTCAGAAGTAAGCCCCCATGTGCTCAGTGGGAGTTACTCTCAGATAAGTGTGCATAGGATTCCACCTACAGAAAACCAGTTGGGAAACTGCCTTTAAGGAAAAAAGGACTGGCAAGGTAATTACAGTGACTAAGATTCAAGCAGCCTCCCAAGAGAAGGATTGGAGATGCATCTTTGTTTGCTGGCAGCAGGCTCTTGTTGATTGATTGATTGATTGATTGATTGATTGATTGATTGATTGATTG
>JAJKFI010009956.1:0-33035 GCA_029204185.1 Lerista edwardsae
GCTGAATGCCGCCACTGGGTGGGGGGCAGGGACAATAGTAGGGAGGTCTGTTGCTTTCATGCACATCCTTTGGAAGTGGGACACCTATTGGGAACTGTGGGGAAAAGGATGCTGGTCCTTTGGTGGTTTCCAACAGGGCTTGTATTCTGTTCTTATGAGCTGCACATTAACCTCCAGTTGAGTGTACCTACTGTATATCGAAGCATAGTGTTTACTATTTTAGCAGGAACCCTTCCATGCGCGGGAAAATCACTTAAGTCATCTGGTAGCGAGGTCAGAACTAAGTTATACTGTACCATCTTATGCACGCAGACTTGGAAGTAAGTCATATTGTGTTCAATGGGTCTTTACTCCCAGGACATTGTGTGTATGATTCCAGACTTTGAACTGGGCATGCTGCTACACCAGCGGTTTCCAAACTTTGGGTCAGGACCCACCAGTGGGCTGTGAGCCAATTTCAGGTAGTTCGTGAAGCACCTGGAGCAATCATATTGAAAACATGGGAAGATTGGATGCTGGAAAAGGGGAGCGCTCTGTGGTTGTTTTGCTTGTGTAAATAGGTTTTTTTTTTTCTTTCAGATTCACTTTGCTATTGAAAAATGGCTGAGAAATAACCCAACTTATTGCTGCATCTCAGGAAAGCAGCAAGCTCTGGCATCACAGTGATGGCACTTCCACCCATGACATCACTTCTGGTGGGTCCCAGACAGATTGTCATTCTAAAAAGTTGGTCCTGGTGCTAAAAGGTTTGAGTATGATTGTGCTAGACCATCCCAGAGGCAGGTAACTCACCCCTCCAAACCCAAAAGTGATCTCCTCCGCTGGATTGTGGCTTGCCAAGCACTTGACATCCTACCTCTGATCTTATAATCCCAAACTAGGAGGTTGATTGGACTTCTCAGGGGTGACATTGCACAGCTGGTAAACGTTCAGGAGAGGAGCACGTGTTGTGTAGGCCTCTTGTAACTTCTTGTGGCATTGATTTGAGGGTAAAGTGCTATTCAAACAGTACTTCCTTATTCATAGGTGAATCAATGGTATTTCTTGGCGGGCGGGCTTTCGCCATTACACAACGGAACGCAGCGAGCGCACTGCCGATCACCCGGAAGACCTGCCCAGCGTACCGGTAAGATGACACTACTGGATACAGGACCTGACTTTTGAAAAAGTTTGAGTCTTTTGAATCAAGTCACGAGTTATTTTGAGAAACAAGTCTTGTTCAGCCCCCCTTCCCCACTAAAAAAAACACGCTTAAGTCTTCCTCCTCCCCTCCTTCCCAGCACCTCCTCCTGGACCAACTTGCCCAACTTCTGTTGTCTTTTTGCTGTCCATCTTACTGCTGCCTTCTGAACCAGCCATGAGGTCTTTTGGCGTGATGCGGAGGTGGCAAAAAAGAAATGTAAGCAAGAGTGCATGGACGCTTGAGACCGAGACTCAAGCCATTTTGAGTCCTGACTCATTTTTAGAGTTGGGGTCAGTGACATCCACAACTTAAGTTGACACAAGTCATCCAAAACACGTTTTTTGGGCGAGTCAAGTCACTAAAAGTCTAGTACCATCCCTGGGTTCAGCCTCTTCCTCCCATGAACAATTTCTATCCTTGATACTATCTTCAAGCTTTGCTTTACAACTGTTTGCCAAAACCTATATTTGAAGACACGCACCTGCCTCCATCACTTTGTCCAAGAAAGAAGACGGCCAGGCTCCAGCCATATCCAATGTGGGTTTTGTAAATTGAGCCCTGCCTGCCGGAATGCAAGATGCAAACTTCATCTTTTCCATTTTTGATTCATTGTAAATAAATCATATTGTCGCCATCTATATGCAGACTCACCTAAGTAAAGTGGAAGTAATTTCTCATGCTGCAAGACAAGCGCAGCTATAGATCAGATTGTGCGGCTTCGTTTGCAAAGGTTTTCTTTCTTTTTTTAAAAAATTCCACCCCTTATTTAGAAGGCACCAATGAACCTCTTCTCGGATGTGAAAATCTTGACTCGTCAAATGAAGGAGAAATGAGTTTGCAGATGAGGAGCACGGTGTTTCTGGGGAGACCCAATTACCCCCTTCAGTTTCATCAGCATCTGAACAAAATTGCTTCAGGTTAATCTGATGCTTTATATTGAAGCTCCATGATCTGGAAAGGAAAATGTTTATATTTACATATTTGAGAAACTGAGGGATACTGACATTCTTTGAGGTAGGATGCTGGCAGGTCCTGCCCCTGTACACTGAGATGTGACATGGGAGAACCCAGAAATGTGGGGTGCGCTAGACCTTATTGAAGCAGTAATGGGGAGTGTGCAAACTGGGGCTTTCCCCCCAGTTATTTGAATAATTTATACTGTGCCATTCCCAAGGTGGCTTACATGGGCAGGCTAGTCTAAACCACCATTTTTCAATGGGGTTTTTATACCTAAATGGTATTCTGCAGTTCATCGAATCCTCAGTCCCAGATGTAGCCTTCACAGTGTGGTTCCCTCCTCTGGCTTTGTGCCATCGAGCTTCAGCAGGCAACTGTTAAGTCAAGCCTGGACGGATCCTCAAGGTCATACTCCATTCTTTTGCCTGCTGGGCCTTCTTGCACATTCCCACATTGGCTAATCAGCTCCACAGTGACTCCGTCCTGCCACAACAGGTACTGCAGCTTGTCATGGCCTGGCATTCCATCTCCCATCCAAAAACAAGACCATGGATTCTCCTGCTTAGCTTCTGGCAGTACCGGCAGCTCCACCACCAATCCACACCTCCTAAAATCCCACCCAGCTGCTTTCCTCCTGGAAGGGGGAAAACCCATACATGGACCTGGTGTTTTTTCTTCTCACAGTAGGAAAGTAGCATATATGAGCAGGGGGCGGGGGGGGAGGTATTGTGCTCCAGGGAAGCACCCCTGTGGGGATAACAATTCCACCCCCATGGCAATCAATGCGTTGGTTGAGCGGACACTTGCTCCGAGTGGCCACCCACTTCTGCTTTTTTTTCAAAGTGAAAAAAGAGCGCGCCCTACCGCTGCTCACCCAGGCACCCGGCGCGCCCCCCCGTCCCATCCCCCCCCGGCAAGCAGGCGCCTCGCTGAGGCCAGGGCAGCCACGGAACAGGACGGACAGGCAGCCAATCACGCGTAAGTCCCGCCCAGCGTTCCCGTTCTTCATTACCAGATGATATCACTGGATAAGCCCCAGCATTTGCAATGGGTTGTCTTGGACCTGTTCGAGCTCCATAGCTGGTGCAAGTCCACGTTTGACTGTGTCAACAGATCAGGCCCAGGAAGCGGGATGGGATTGGTTGGGTGGCCTGACTGTTCTATGGTAAAATAAATAAATAAATAAATAAATAAATAAATAGTCAATGGGGGTTACACTGATCCTAGTGACGCCACTGCATTTAGGCTGTGCTCATGATATTGTAATTCTGCATGGGATTGGTAGAGTGGCTAGAGGGATGTTCTTTTCCCTCTCTCACAACACCAGAACCAGGGGGCATCCACTCAATTTTAGTCTTGGGAGAGTTAGAACGGATAAAAGGAAATGCGTTTTCACCCAGTGGGTAAACTAATCTGTGGAACTCCTTGCCACAGGAGGTGGTGATGGCATTTGGTCTAGGTGCCTTTAAAAGGGGATTGGACAGATTTCTGGAGGAGAAGGCTCCTCCATCATGGGCTACAGGCCATGATGGGTTGTGCAACCTCCTTACTTTAGCAGTAGGCTATTTCAGAATGCCAGGTGCAAGGGAGTGGCAACAGGATGCAAGGATCTTGTTGTCCCATGTGCTCCCTGAGGCATCTGGTGGGCCACTATGAGATAGGAAGCTGGACTAGGTGGGCCATTGACCTAATTCAGCAGGATTCTTGTTATGTTCTTAAGGCCCATTTTGGGTTGCAAGTCCTTATACTTCCGTACCCACAGACAGGTTAGCAAATTCTGTTTTATTTACCTCATATTTACCTCAGAAGTTTACCTCAGAGGTTTACCTCAAAATGCCAGATGCAGGGGAGTGGCAATGAGATACAGATATCTAATTGTCTTGTGTGTTCCTGGAGACATCTTGTGGGCCACTGTGAGATACAAGAAGCTGGACTAGATGGGCTGATCCAGTGGGGTTCTTCTTATGTTCTTATTTTATTATTTACTCTCTGGCACATGAGGAGGTGCATCATGAACGTGACACAATGAGCTCTCGCATCGGGTGATGCAAATCCTAGTGATGCCCCTGGTTTGAGCCTTGACCAGAGATCTTTAGGAACTTAGCCTGTGGCTCAGAAAGGCTGTGTCCTGGTGCCCATTTTGTGTGAATGAGCTCTGGGTAAAACAATCCATGTGAAAAATAGCAACCATCATTGCTGGCATGCAAAAACTTGTGCTTGCATTACCAGGCAGCAGCATTGTAATGTGAGTGCATGGCATAGGTGCAAATTCATAGGAAAAGGAATAAGAAAAAAGTTGAACCATCTTAATCAAATGTGCATAGAATTAGTTTTAAATAAATAGACCTACTCAAACATCACTATTACAAATGCTACTTTCTGGTACGACAACACCAGGCCAAATGTGAAAAGTTTCCAAAGCTCCTGAAAGGTGCTCACAATGACTTTGCATGTGTCTACAGCTGCAGTCTTATATAAGCGATAGTTTGTGCCAAGCCTACAAAATTACATCTCCAAGATGCACTTCTGGCAATACAATCAAAGATAATGTGCCACAGAGAGGAGATTTTCTTTCAGCAGAGTATCTTTCAGCAGCTTTCTGGGAGTGTGCCTTTTGGATCAGGCTTTGTTAGGGCAGAAGGTCTAGTCGAGAGGGTTAAAGCCGCAGTAATGCCCGAAGATAAGATCGCCAGTTTGAGACCACCGGAAGCTTCCATGTGCGGCAGACCTCAAGAATGCGGCTGATAAGATCTGAGCTGTCTCAGCTGCCTGTGAGAGGAGAGTTGTGCTGGGCCAGCTGCTCTTTGGTGAGAGCAAAGAAGGAGATTATCAGCCGGCGGAAGCCAATCGTGCGGAGAGAAAGAAGGACTAGACGATGAAAGTGTCATCTGCATGTAGTTGTTCTTGTAAGACTAGAACTTTGTTTGTGATTTGTAAAAACCCTTGCAGTTTAGAAAATGCCTGCCTATGTAAACCGCCTTGAATTAAAGTCAAAGGAGCAATCTGATGATCAAGAAAGGCGGTATATAAATACCAAATATTATTATATTATTATTATTAGTTCCAAACCAGTCACTGTTCCCTGAATCAGCCAGTAACACCAACAGGGGAAGTCAGGCTTGCACAAGCAAAGGACGTAGGACCAGCGGTGCTTGCTTGGTTGCAAACAGAGCAGTTCGTGCAGGTAAGGCTTGAAAGATACACTGACATGGCTGTCATAAAATGGCAAACGGGCTGTGCCCTGCATGGAGGAGCAGCACATGGAACATCCATTTGGCTTGGCTTTGGAAATGGACATTGATGCTTTGCTTTGCTGCTTGTACCCCAAACATGTTTGGTGCATTGACAGTCCTTGGCATGAGACGATTACTATGATGAACTGAACGCGATGTAGGGGAGTGGCAGCAGGATGCATGTATCTTGTGCCTTGTGTGCTCCCTGAGGCATCTGGTGGGTCACTGTGAGATATAGGTAGCTAGACTAGATGGGCCTTTAGCCTGATCCAGCGGGGCTCTTCTTATGTACTTATGTTCTTAGGATAGCAAATTCTGTTTCATTTACCTCATATTTACCTCAGAAGTTTGCCTCAGAATGCCAGATACAAGGGAGTGGCAATAGGATGCAGGCCTCTTGTTGTCTTGTGTGCTTCCTGAGGCATCTGGTGGACCCGTGAGATACAGGAAGCTGGACTAGATGGGCCTTGGCCTGATCCAGTGTGGCTGTTCCTATGTTCCTAAAGGTACTGCTTTCACTGAGTCTTATCTACTCAATTGGCTTTGTCAGGGGAATTTGATAATCCCTTTCCCCAGCATTCTAGGTCTGACACATCAGAGAGTCAAACAGCCTGCAGTTCAGAGACTCATATCTTCTGTTTACTCAAGAACAATTGCCCCGGCACATAGTCACCCACAACTAACAGCCATCAGAGAACTGTGCAATTACACGAAGACATTCCACTGTTTATATGCCCACTCACTAACCCATATGCAAGAGGAGAACTTGGCTTTTTGCCCATATATATAGCAAAAATTTTCTATCCTTAAAAGTCATGTGATTTCTCAATGCAGTTCAAATCATAACTTCTACCTTCTCCTGTTTCCTGCTTGTTGAGTTCAATTCCTTTAGGGAAGGTCTAACATTCCTCAAGCAGAGATCGCTCTTCCTGTTACTCAAGAGCGCAATCCTAAACTGGAGTTAGGCTGGCACAGTTAGGCCAGCAATGTTTGGCCAGCACAAGGGACACCCTACAGTATGTTTGGAATACTCTCAGAGTCAGAGAGGCAAGCACAGAGATATGTGCGAGCGTGGTCCAAATGCGCTTTACATTGGCCCTGATACTGGCCAGACTTTGATGGCCTAACTGTGCCGGCCTAACTCCAGGTTAGGATTGTGTCATCAGAGACTGTATGGATCTGCATAGATAAAACCTAGAGGCCTAAAACATCACGGTATGACATACATATCCCTATAAGACTGACCTTAATGAGCCTTTTCAAGACCACCCACAACTGTGGACCAGTGGTGGGATTCAAATAAATTAACAACCGGTTCTATGACATCATAGCCGGAGCAAAAAAAAACCGAAGCCAGCTGAGGTAAGCGAGTGGGCGGGGCCCGGCCATTTAACAACCGGTTCTATAGAACCTGGGCGAACCCCCTGAATCCCACCACTGCTGTGGACCTCAATTTATCTGATAGCTTCAAAGATGAGAAATTTGTCAAGGAGGTTCTTTCTTCTGTCCAGTGGTAAAGGCCAAGAGGTTAACATTATCTCAGAGTGATGACCTAGGACAGGTGCAGACCCACGGTGGGTGATATTTGAAACACTTGCTGCTTCCTATCAGCTCAATGGAGTCCTTGAAAAATTCTATTTGGGGATGTCAGTAGGGATTAATGGACGCCTATTCCATTATATTACATTTAAGCACAGAGAAATACGACTGTAGGGTAAACCAACCCATGATGAATGATCTGTGTTGAGGTTTTCATTTTGAATTGAAAATGGTGGGGCTCTAATACATTTATCATGGCTCAGTATATTATCGGGCAAGTGGGAATATTTTACTCCATACACAAAAAGATTCCGTCCTCCCCCAGGCCTCATAAATTAAATCCCTTTTGAGTCTCAGGTAACAAAATAACATTAGACCTCATAATAAATCAGGAGGGACTTTATAAGGAGGGAAAAAAAATTGCTACAAGGTGTTTTTACTTTAGAAAGTCAACCTGATGGTTGACGCAATACACTCTATTGACCTTCGTCTTTATTAGTTCTGCCACTGCGCATTATTTTAATAGAAGCCCCTTGGAGGTTTACATTCTCACTGTTCATTCACAATTTTTGAAGGTGTGTGAATGCTCGAGACCTGAGTTTTTGCTCATCCAATACTTAAGCTTCAAAATTGCCAAAAGCAAACAACTACTCCGTCATTAAATTCTGCCATCTCTAATGGATTGCTGACGATGTGCTCATTATTTTGATAAAGAGGGTGTTTGCAGAGAAAGGACTTCTAGGTTGCAAGAACCTCTGAAGGGCACAACAGCGCATTGTATGGCTCTGAAAGCTCTCTCAGTGGAGCTCCCAAAGGTTAGGGGGAGAAAGGCAGGGTTCTTTCTTATTGCATGTGGGGTCAACGGGGGTGAGGAGGAGGGCTGATTTGGTTTGGGGACAAGTTTGGTTGCGGTAAAGGTAAAGGTTTCCCCACAACCGAATGGTCTAGTCGTGACCGACTGTAGGGGGTGGTGCTTATCTCCATTTCAAAGCCTGTAGAGCCGGCGTTTTGTCCGAGGACAAGCTTCCGTGGTCATGTGGCCGGCATGACTCTATGCCGTAGCGCACAGAACGCCGTTACCTTCCCACTGAAGTGGTCCCTATTTGTCTACTTGCATTTAGGTGCTTTCGAACTGCTAGGTAGGCAAGAGCTGGGACAAGCAACGGAAGCTCAATCCGTCGCGCAGTCTTGAACTCCCAACCTTCCGGTCGGAAAGCCCAGCAGCAGCGGTTTAACCCGCTGTGCCACCACATCCCAACTGCAACATTGGTTGCAGTGTCATCTGCCAAATCTACCCCTCCCCAGATCAAATCCCCTAACCCATGTGGACTTGCGGCAGAAGTTTCACTGATATAGGTCTGAGTTGACCTGTCTAAGCCTCAGGGCCGAACTGCAGCACTGGCATGAGAGCACTGACCAGAACCCTGGCATCAGCGCTGGTGCTATTGGGCCAGCGCTAGCAGCAGCGTTGGCTCAAGGGTGCCAACCAAAGGCCATGCTGTGCCAGTGGAGTTCAGCTGGTGCAAGAGTGGTTCTGGACAGGGGGAGGGTGGGAGGGAGGAACTGGGTGTGTTGGAAGATGTGCTGGCGGGAGGTGGAGCTGGGATGCAGCCATTAGGCCACATCCAAGCCTCCATCCCAGCTGCACGGCCCCGATTCAGGCTGCACAGCTTGCTCAGCACAGCTAAACAGCAGGTGCCGGTCCAAGCAAGCCCATTGGGGTGGCTGACTCCAGGGCAAGAGCGTGAACACGCCCTTGCCCCAGGGAGGCTCCAGCCAGCTCCTAACTTGCATTGGATATGGCGCAGGCCTATCGGCCTTGCCGTTCCAGCACAGGTTAGGATTGTGCCTTTAAAGGCTTACCCCTGTATACGGGTACAAATCGGTTGTCAATTTGATTGCACATGGGATGGGGAAAATAGTGGAACTGTATGGACTAATGTTTGGATTGCCAAAGACCAGGGTTTCCTATTTGAATCTGGTGGGATGAAGCTTGCACTGTTGCAGTGATGGGGGCTAGGATGCCAAGGCACTGATTGCCACCCATTCAAATGGGGACCAAGGCAGGAGAGGTTTGGGATGTTTTGTGAAGGTGACAGATGCACACACATCTGCTGGGCTCAGCCTAGCTTGACTTGAGGGTTATTCATGTGCAAATCTTTCAAGGCTTGGCAAGCAGTTGTGCCAGTCACTTGCCAAGTGCCTGAATGTACCCAAACCCTGTTGCTTCTGCTGCTGTCTCCTCTTCCCCACTTCCCTGGGAAACTTCCCTGGGACAGGGGAAAGGCAGCAGTGAAGACAGCAAGTGCGCCAAGCTCCACCACGGCTCCTTCTCCCATTCCAACAGCACCTCGAAACACTTACCTGGTGTTACCTTACCTGTAGTGGCAGGTGGGAGGCTGGCAACGGAGGTGACTTCAGTGCATCAGGTGCATCAGTGGGGTGCTGGGATTGTAATGGAACGACACAGGGCCAGCTCACATTGCAGTGAGAGCCCAATGTGGGGCATTCTCGTGAGGGCCCCCACACTCCCTGGGGGCCCCAACTCACCATGAAAAGTGTTTGTGGTGCCATGCATGACACCTGAAGATAGCTGGTGGCGACTTGAGGACCATTTTGGGCAGTTTGGAGGCAGGGGCAGGTGGGAGGGCCCAAGGCAAAGCTGCTCTGCTCGCCCCACTGATTTACAACCCATAGAAATCCCAGCTCAGCAGCAGGCAATAAGCTTGCTGTGCTGGTGTGCCCCCCCCCAAATGGGGGCCCAATGTGACAACATCGGTCATATTGGCTTAATGTGAGGCCGGCCCTGGAACTACAGTTCTCAACAGCTAGTAGCATAGCTACAGGGGGGCAGCTGCACTGTAAGTATTGCAAGCATTGCAACATGTTGTCTAAGCATCCCCTCCCATTCGCTGTTGGAGCCGTCCTGGGCAGCGACGGTAGCACAGTTACCCAGAACGGCTCTGACGGCAAGTAGGAGGGGTTGCTTCCACAGCGCATTGTGGTACCTGCCATACTTACCACACCGCAGCCCCTTTAGCTACACCAGAGGCAGATCTAAGGGGCGGCAAATTTGTAAGTTTTGCAAGAAGCCTTACCTTGCAATGGAAAACACTCCTCTCCTGCACTGTTCTAGCCAATCCTCACAGGGAACAGCAACATCTTGGCGTTGCTTACTGGCTACAGCAGCAAGGGAGAGGAGGGATTTACATAACAGGGTAAGGCTTCTTGAAAAACTTACAGATTTGCCCCCCCCCTTAGATCCGCCTCTGAGCTATACTCCTGTCAACAGCCCCCTCAGGAAAAAAAAAGACTGTGTGAGCCTTTCCTGGTGAGGAATCTTTTAAATAATAATATTCATCTCGCTTCTATATGACGGTGGATGACAGAGAGAATGGATTGTATCCAAAAATGTCTCACCTCTGCAGAAAAGGGCCCTTTCACAAAAGGACAAAGCTGCTTCTTTTTTCCCCCCAAGGAAAAAACCTTAGGCTGTAATGCCCTATAGGTATTCTTATTATTTTACCTTAAAGCCCAGTTATCTCCCTTAACACCTGTTGAAGCCACGTGACCTTGCCTCACTGGAATGAACATGCTCTTATAAATGTCATTTTTATGACATTATTGGTGGCACTATCCTGGGAGTCTTTTGTTCCCAAAGGCTGCACTACTAACTGCAGAAATGCATCTTGTTTCCTGAAATGAGTCTTTTTCCCTGATTCCAGCGGAGTCTATCTGCTGGCATTATTTGGTTGTTGCATGACTGTTAAATGGTTATGGATTTGAACGGTGCTCAAGGACAGAACACCAAGCAGTCAATTGACCATATAGTCCTCTATAGTGCAAAAGTCTTGATTATTAATGTGCATGGAAAATAATGACTTAGCCATTTAGCAGTATATGTGTGTGTGTGTGTGTGGGGGGGGGGGCATCGGACAACCTGAGCATGAAAAATTAAGACAGAATGAGCTTTCATCAATTTTCTATGTACATTCCAGGAGAAAGACTTCTGTTTACAAGCCCTGGTCTGTAGATTATAACTAGGGATGGGTTTTTTTTCAGGGATCAAACACAGAATGCTAAGTAATGAGAATTTCTACTGAAAACGCTGCATAAAACGAGACGTAGGTAAAAACACGAAATAACACAGCTTTTGCTTATTCTTGACAGACTTTGACACAAATTTAGATCAGTTTCACAAAAAGAGCACTGCTAGTGCTTATGTTTGACAGCTTTGAGGAATCCACAGCTAGGCTACTACCAGCGGTGTTATGCTGCCGGAACGCTGGGCGGGACATCTGGGTGATTGACAGCCCGCCCGTTGCGCTCCGGAGCGTTACGCCATTTGCGTAACCAATTACGCCGCTAGCGTACATTATGCAAACGGTGTAACGCTTCGGAACGCAACAGGCGAGCTGTCGATCACCCAGATGTCCCGCCCAGCGTTCCGGCAGGATAACACCGCTGGCTACTACTAACCTTGGGGCAGCCAGTTTTATCTGGGAAGATCATACCCAGATTATCTTACCCAGCCCCAGCCCCAGCTACTGGCCCCTAATATTTGGTGATAAAGCATAGTGCCTGTGAAAATTGAGTTTCTTTTCTCAATTCTTTAAAAAACATGCAACCTTTAAGCTAGTCACTCTCATTATATCTTGTGTCAATGAAGTTAATTATGCATTGTGTGAAGAACTACTTCCTTTTATACTAAGGTCCTGCGCCTGCTAATTAATTTCAGGGGACAACCTTGAGTTCTAGGGCAGCATGTGAGAAAATAAAATCTCACTCTCCCTACCACGTACAACGTTATATACCTGTCATCCGGTGGTCAGGAAGGAAAACACCTCGATATGGAGGTTCTTCTGAAGAACGGTCACACACGTGATGTGAAACAGCAGTCTGATAGAATGACAGCCCAATCCTACCCTTGCCGGTTGACAGTGTACCACGAGGTCCGTCAGCATACCATGATGTCCGCTGATGAGACAACCTCTCAGTTTGCGGAGAGCTGCAATTGGTGTAAAAGCTGGGAGCCTTGGCTCAGGCAGTGGAGCTACACCAAACTGGCTGTCAGCAAAATGGCGGTGGGGGTGTATCGTGGTGGGGATTAGGCCAGGCCAGGAGATGACCAGGTGAATCTCAGCAGCATTCACATATGCTGAATCTGGAACCCACATCCTAGGCCAGACAAGTCCCTTTTGGCCTAACAGATTTGTGCCAGCAAAAGAGTTGGCGTAAGAACATAAGAAGAGCCTTGCTGGATCAGGCCAAAGGCCCATCTAGTCCAGCTTCCTGTATGTCACAGTGGCCCACCAGATGCCTTGGGGAGTACATGAGATAACAAGATGCCTGCATCCTGTTGCCACTCCCTTGTATCTGGCATTCTGAGGTAGCCTACTTCTAATGCAAGGACCTCCTATAGCCCACCATGGATGTTTCCTCCAGAAATCTGTCCAATCCCCTTTTAATAAAGGCACCCAGGCCAGATGCCATCACCACCTCCTGCGGCAAGGAGTTCCACAGATAAGTTACCCGCTGCGTAAAAAAGTATTTCCTTTATTCGTTCTCACTCTCCCAACACTCAATTTTAGGGGACGTTGCCTGGTTCTGGAACTGTGAGAGAGAGAGAGAAAAGAACATCCCTCTATCCAGTCCATCCCAGGCGTAGATCTGAGTAGAGGCACAGGGGACCATAGAGCTGCCAGAGAAGCAAGTACAATTTTTCTGTACTTAACTCTTTAGGGTGGCCTGGTTCCAGCATGGCTCACAGGCTGCTGTAGCTGCCACATCAATGCATCATGCAGGATGGTCTTGCATAGGACTGGGCCATTATTCGAGATAATAATAATAATAATAATAATAATAATAATAATAATAATAATAATAATACATTTATTTATATACCGCCTTTCTTAATATCACTAGATTTCTCTAATGACTGTAACTCAAGGCGGTTTACATAGGCAGACTTTTATTCATAAACCTGAAGGTTTTTACAATTTACAGAAATGTTCTATCTTCCAAGAACCACACTCATACAGATCTTTCTTTCTGGATTTAGCCTTCTTTCTTTAGCCACCCGTCTGTCGTCTGCTGGCTGATGAGGCTTCCCTGCTGCCACCAGAGATGCAGCTGATTTCAGCACACTCCTCCTCCCACGAGGCAGCTGAAACTCAGCTTTTAATCAGCCGCAGTTTCCAAGGTCTGCTGCTCGCAGAGACTTCCGGCAGTCCCGAGCTCACGACCTTGAGATCTTCAGGTGTTATCTTCGGGCAAACGGAGGCATTAACCTTCTCGGCTAAATCTTCTGAGATATGTTTATTTTGTAAAGCTTTTGGGGAGGGTAAGCGTTGTGTTACTTGGACTGCTGTCATACCTTTTTTGCTTCTGTTGTGCAGTGTTTAACTATTTTGCATGATCCGCTACTGTTACCTATTTCTGATTACAGTTTGTTCTTGTTATCCTTTAGGGTGAGGTTCCTGGAAACTCTCGTGGGTTGTGAATTTACAGATAATGAACCATTGATCCTATGGGATCAATGGGATTAGAAGCAAGGGGTACCTACCTTATCCGCCATCAGGAGAATCCAGTAGAGACCCTCAGGAAGTCAGCAGATGCAGCAAGAAGCGCCAAAAGATCTCTGAATGCTGCAGAGACCTTCCAGAGGCTGCAGGGACCTTCAGAATCGCACTTGCGACCAGCATGGACCCCTTAATCATGGCCGGCAAACGCTTCCACCAGCCATTTTTAAAGAATCCGCTCTGGTCCCAGGCGCCATTCTGCAGGTCCCTGCAACCTTCTGAAGGTCTCTGTGAATATGGAGAATGTGGACAGAGGCGCAGATAACGAGATAAGTAGCAATTCTGTGCCTCATAGATAAACAAATTCACAGATAGTGAATTTGCATACAAAGAGGATTGATTGGCTGCTGTTATTTATTTAGGTCCCGATCCTATCCTACCCCCCACACCAGCGGCGTCATGCAGCCGGAATGCTGGGCGGGAGGAACAGGTGAGCGGCAGCCCGCCCGTTGCATACCGCTCCGTTTCGTCGTCTTCGGGGAAGACGGCGAAACGGAGCGGTACGCAACGGGCAGGCTGCCGCTCACCCATTCCTTCCACCCAGCATTCCGGCTGCATGATGCCGCTGCCCCACACCGATGCAGCTTGTGGCAATTGGCTCCCATGCGCTCTTGGTTCCCACCCTTGTAGTTCCATCCCTGCACCCAGGGTCTCCCCAATCCAGAGGGCAAAGGCAGCCAGCAGGGCAGACCGTCTCCTTGCAGTGCCCCCTTATACTTCTGTTTCCCATCTACTACATTGGCACTGCTCTCGGCTTCTACAATATTTTGCAGTGATCACCCACTTTGGCTGATTGGGAACATTCGGTTCAACATTCAACATCCTGTTTCCTACCGTGGCCAACCATTGAACACGTTTGCTGCAGGGGCTGTGAGATTCTCGAGTTACAGAAAAGGACAGGAGGGCAGTGCCTCCCTCCCTGCACAACGTTTACCTCGCCATGAAATATCGTCATCGTATCCAGGGCTGTGGGAGAAACATAGCCATGCATTCATGCAGGCTTTTGAAAGAATCAAAGCAGGACAATATTCTGCACGGGAAAAGGGAATATTGGATTTGCGTGTACCACTTAGCATCGTAATTACTTTCTCTTTTCAGCAAGGCTTCGCAATGCATCTTTTGAGGAATTAGAGGAACGAAAGAGCATAATGAGTGCTCAAGCAATGTGCCAGATGGAAAGAAGGGAGATCAAGCCTACAGCTGTCAGAACCAAAGTGGCTTCCTCTGAAGTCTCCCGCGGCGGTTGTCTTGTTCGGAAGCGAACGCTTTGCTGCTACAAAAGCACTGTGGGGAAGCTGAGTGTTGGGCGAGTTAGAATGGATAAAAGGAAATTCTTTTTATCCAATGGGTAGTTAATCTGTGAAACTCCTTGCCACAGGAAGTGGTGTTGGTGTCTGGCCTAGGTACCTTTAAAAGGGGATTGATCAGATTTCTGGAGGAAATGCCCATTGCAGGCTACAGGCCATGATAGGAGGTGCAACCGCCTTCGTTTAGAGGTAGGCTATCTCGGAATGCCAGATGGAAGGGAGTAGCAATGGGAAGCAGACATCTAGTTGTCTTGTGTGCTCCCTGAGGCATCTGGTGGGCCACCATGAGATACAGGAAGTTGGACTAGATGGGCCCTTGGACTGATCTAGCAGTGCTCCTCTTATGTTCTTAGGATAGCAAATTCTGTTTTATTACCTCATATTACCTCAGAAGTTTACCTCAGAATGCCAGATACAAGAGAGTGGCAACAGGATGCAGGGATTTTGCTGTCTTGAGTGCTCCCTGAGGCAGCGGGTGGGGCTCTTCTTATGTTCGAAAGAAAGAAAGAAAGAAAGAAAGAAAGAAAGAAAGAAAGAAAGAAAGAAAGAAAGAAAGAAAGAAAGAAAGAAAGAAAGAAAGATGGTACTACATATCGTAACAGTGCAGACAAAGGAAGAACCTGGTGTAATATGTAAAAGGCAGTGAAAAAGTCCCCAAATCTTAAATATATTGGCATTTAAAAGTGAGACATGGGCACCGAAATGGCAACGATTCATAGCCCATAGCCCCAGTGACCTGTAGTATGTGGATTTAACAAATGCACTGTGCTTGCCAGAGGTCCTCAAGGCCTGTGGAGTGGTGGACTTCTGTTCTGAGAGGAATTCCCCGCCCCCCCAAAAAACATGAAATCATGTCATTAATTGAAGGAGGCCTGCTCACATCTCTGGAATTGCTTCCACTAATCACCTGGAGGTTGATGCTGGTTTCTGGAGACTCCATGTCAGTCCTGGAGGGCCGGCAATTTTTGTGGAGGTGGACATAGCACTGGCACTTCTTTGGCGATGTGATGCTCTCGATGGATGGCGCTCCCTGCTCTCTTCCTAGTGCCAGACCTTCTCACACCCCTTGTGAGTGGCTGGACTAGGGCTGGGTTGGGGAAGGTGTTGTCCTGGTCATTTGCTCGGAGTTCTAGAAGCTGAAGGAGGAGAGGAGGTTAACAGCCTCTTCCTCCTCTTCCTCCTCTCTTGGGGTTCCTCATGTGGACTACCCGCGTCTTCCTTGCTTCAGGAGGCTGGCTGGAGCACCTGGTCTTCTGCCCCAGTGGCCCAATATAATCCTGGGCTTTTAGAGCTTTTTCTGTATTTTCTTTTGCAATGTATAAAGGTAAAGGTTTCCCCACGACCGAATGGTCTAGTCATGACCGACTGTAGGGGGCGGTGCTCATCTCCGTTTCTAAGCTGAAGAGCCGGCGTTTTGTCTGAGGACAAGCTTCCGTGGTCATGTGACCGGCATGACTATACGCCAAGGTGCACGGAATGCCGTTACCTTCCCACCGAAGTGGTCCCTATTTATCTACTCACATTTTTTATGTGCTTTCGAACTGCTAAGTTGGCAGAAGCTGGGACAAGCAATGGAGCTCACTCTGTTGCGCAGTCTTGAACTCCCAACCTTCCGGTTGGAAAGCCCAGCAACAGCGGATTAACCCGCTGCGCCACCACGTCCCACTTCGCAATGTATAATGTCCTATAATTTTGCAAGCTCCTTTAGGGATCCCTTTTGTACCATAAAACCAGTGTAAAAGCACAAACAGTTAACCTTTGTGGCATTGGGACCCACTTTTTAAAATGACAGTCTATCAAAACCCACCTAGCTTTACAAGACGTAAAAAAGGTGATATAGAAATAAATATTTGTTATTAACAATTTATCTACCGATATTTATATACCCCCTTTCTCAGTCATTGGATTACTTCGCTAATTAAAGGCAGTTTACAATAGGCAGGCTTTCTCTAAACTCCAAAGGGGGGGGATGTTAGAATAACATAGTTCTAATCTTTCAAGAACATTTCCAGATGTTATCTTCAGGCTTAATCGTGGTCCAGATCTTCTGTAATATTTTATGTATTTATTTGCAAAAGAACTTGATCCATTTCTCATATTGAGGCAGCCCTAATAAGCAGCTTCAAGGCTTGAGGGGCTTAGTTATGTGACCCAGGATGCAATCCTAACCTGGAGTTAGGTTGGCACAGTTAGGCCAGCAAAGTTTGGCTGGCACAAGCGACACCGTACAGTATGTTTGGACCACTCTCCGGATCAGAGGCCAGCACACAGCCGTGCGCCATCCTCCCTGACTCCGAGAGTGGTCCAAACGCACTTTATAGTATCCCTTGTGCCAGTTAAACTTTGCTGGCCTAACTGCCAGCCTAACTTCAGGTTAGGATTGCGGTCTCAGCCTTTACCTGCCCTCCCCAGTACTGACAATGACATCCCCATTAGGACACCCCCAGTGGGAGGTCCCAAGAATCCGATGGGAGATGGCAACTCAGTAAGACAAAAAAAAAAAAAGGCAGAGAGAAATTTTGTATCAAAACTTTATTTATTAAACAAAAAAATGCACCATTGGAATAACATTTCTATAAAAAATGAATATGAGACTGTTCTACAGTACATTACAAAACCCCTTTTTTTCCTCATGTAGTAGTATACAAGATTGTGTGTAGAAACAGTCATTTATTTTCAAACCCTAAGCAAGTTCCCTTCCTTGTAGAAGAAGATTTACACTTAAATATTGCAGTCACTAGTCTAATTTGGTTAACAATGCTAGAGTCCAACAATTCAAAGAAAACCTTTGTCAGCTCAAAATGCCTAATTTTAGGCTTTCCAGAGCCACAAGGTTCGCTTTTTTCCTAAGGCTAGTTATAGCTGCAGTGTAACTCACTTCTGTCTGATAAATGCCTTCCGCATAGGTTAATGCCTTGTATGGGCTCTCTCAATGTCTCAAAGACATTGGAGAGAGAGCTTTATAATGAGGGCCGAATCCTGTAAGTCACACAAGGGCACAATCCACCAAAATGCTTCCCCTGCATATATGCGTGCCATTTCAGTAAAGCTGTGGCAAAGAGCAATGCTAAGTGCCCTAAAACACTGTCATTGACTGAGGGAATTTCTGTCAGGGATGTGTTCGAAATGGCCATTATTCAAATAATTTGGACTTCTGGCTTAGCTTCTGAAGTGGTACTGACAAATTTTGAATTTTCCACTGTTCCATGTCTACTTACAAATTATGTACAGAGCACTGTGCATGCACAATTTGCCACAGTGTTGGGTCCCTTTTTTCCTCCCTCTGCCTCCCCAATGGATATGTGTGTGTTGATAAAACACTAAAACAAAGTAAAGCTGATGGGATTGTATGTGAGTGTGAGATGCCATCAAGATTGCTTTTGTGCAGTGTTTTATGGATGTGTATATGCACTTGTGTGCACCGATAAAACAGCACAAAAAGCTGACTCAATGTGACTCTACGTGTGTGTCAGTAGAACCTGACCCAAGAGCAAATCTTGATGCAATAATATATATAATCATGCTGAGATGGCAGTTTTTGCAGTGTTTTATGAATGAACACATACATATTGATGGCAGGAGGGAAGATGCAAGTGAACTGAAAGCTCTGGCAAATTCCATGATGGATTTTTGGAAATTCTCCAATACAAGTGAAACCAGTATTCAGATGTGGAATTCAGGGCAGAGGAAAGGTAAGAAACATTAAAGGAGTGGAATGGGGAAAAATCTTCTCATATCCTTGCCATGTGGGTTCAATCCAATTGTGGACCCAGCCAATGGGCCATCCAGAGACAGAGGAGGAGGCGGTCCGCCCCCTCCGCTGTTTCTCCGCCCCCGTGTGCTGCTCCGCGCTGCCCCCATTCCACACCGGGCTCCATTTCGAAGCGGTACAGTCACAGGGGTGGACAGGAGGGCCAAAACTGCCTGCCTCTTGGGATGGCGAGATCCTTGTCACCACCCTCCTCCCGCCCCAGGAGTGCTGCGCCCGGGGCTTTTGCTCCCCCTGGACATAATGGTAGGTCCGCGACTGGTTCAATCCAGTAGGAAGTTCCTCTGCGCACACCTAATGTACCTGAGAGAAATGCACAACAGCACTGTGCAAATCCCTTTTGTCCGTTTCAGTGGAGATTGTGAACAAAAACTTCACGGTGGAATGTACCATCCAGCCCTCCTCTGTGCCAGAATCTTATACTCACTACAGTGCACAAGATTAAGGCAGGCAACTGAATGTCATGACAAAAAACAAAAACAGGAACCAAACAAAGAACCAACACAGCTTCAGAATTAAGCCTCACGATCCTCTTTCATAATCATCAGGGGCTCTGGAAATCAACTTGAAAACTATTTCCCAAGTGGCACAGCCGTAAAAGCCAAATTCTGAGATTGCAAAGTCAAAATACGCCACCAGAATACCTTATGCACACTGAATGACACTGTGTACATTGTTAGGGATGTGTTATCAAACTACTCATAACTGTGCTGCCTCCATCCCCCCACATTTGAGGGCTGAGTCATGTATGATTTTGGGGGTGTGTGTGCACTGAATATTTTTTTCTGCACATCTGAGCACATGTGTGAATAAGATCAGGGTGTACATCACAGAAGTATGCTCAGGCAGAGAGAGTGATAGCCAGCACCGCTACCACTGTATCCAGCGGCGTCATGCAGCCGGAACGCTGGGCGGGAGGAACGGGTGAGCGGCAGCCCGCCCGTTGTGTTCTGGTCTGTTTCGCTGTCTTCCCCGCTCCGCCCCGCCCCCAGCTCTCGACGGCGAAACGGGCCGGAACGCAACGGGCGGGCTGCCGCTCACCCGTTCCTCCCGCCCAGCATTCCGGCTGCATGACGCCGCTGACTGTATCCCATGTGGGAGTTATAGCTTGTGGCGGCCTCCTCGCTGCAAGCCCTAGCGGCCGCCATGGGTCAACTTGGACCTGCTCCAGCTCTATAGCAGGTGCATGGCCGAGTTGATCCACGCAGGCAGATCAGGCCTGGGAAAAGGGTTAGGGTTTGGTGGGTGCAGCTGCTGCCAAACCTGCCCCCCTCCCAGTCCCATCCTCCTCCCCACCTCAACCTCTCCCCACTGCACACTTCCCCATCTTTTTCTACCCCCTGCACAGTCTTCCCTGCTCCAGTCTGACTTTGCACAGATTCGCCACAAAGCACAGTCTGCCAATGGAAGGGGTTCCACCGGCATGATCAGATTGGGCTGTTCATTTATAAGAAGTTGCTGATACCTTTGCTAAGTGACTCCCCCCCCCCCAAAAAATCCCACTTTTTGGGTAATTTCTGTCTTACTTTATCTCAATGAGCACAATTCAGAGATAGCCAGGCACAGACTTCTTGCCTCAGTGTAAAGCAAGCTTCTGACTTTGGTTACTTGCGCATCAGCCCAGCTCTCGACTGGGGTTTTTCAGCTCGGTGAATTGCATGCAGCATAGCTTGTATTTCTTCCTATTGGATTACGGTGAATAAATACAATTAAGAACTAGCCAGGTATCCAAACAGCTGCTCCTTGGGGTTATTTAACTATCCAAGCCAATAAGTACAGTGAAAGCGCTTGGGGTGTGTGTGTGTGCTTCTAGACAGACGGAGGATTCCATCTTTACTATATATTATTAAGGGCGCAATTCTAACCCAGAGTTAGGCCAGCAAAGTTTGGCTGGCACAAGGAACACCGTAAAGTGCATTTGGACCACTCTCGGAGTCAATACAAGGAGGATGGCGCACGCCTGTGTGCTGACCTCTCTTGAGTGTGGTCCAAACATACTTTACGGTGTCCCTTGTGCTGGCCAAACTTTACAGGCCTAACTGTGCCGGCTTAACTCCAGGTTAGGATTGTGCCCTAAACTAGTAAAATTTAGTCCAATGACAAGACTTTGAAATCTCATTAATTTCAACCGGAGTTATGCACCTGCAGAAACAAACATTGCAGATGGAAATCAGTGGGCCTTCAAAGTACTTATCTCTGGCTGGCCTTCAAAGTACTTATCTCTGGCTGGTCCAAACCTTTCTTCCATGTCAACTTGTTTGGAACCAACTAGCTAGCTTGGCTGCCGTGATCTACGCGATTTTTGTCAGGTTCGGCTATGAAAACTACCTAATCAGGACTGCCACTTATTCCAGAAAAGGCTACAGCACAATGGAGTTGGGCATCCTCTATAGAAGGGGGCGTATGTTGTCAACAAAGGCCAACCCATAACACTGTGAGAGACACTGCAGCTTTAACATCCTGCTCTAGGTCTCCCACCAAACATCCCCTCTTTTTTAATCATAAATTATCCCAAAGAAAGCACTCTAAATAATAAATTAAATATTACTTATGAAAAGTACCCCTCCCCGCCCTCCCCACCCGCAAACATGAGGACAATTCACAAAGGTGGGAATTGCCCCGGACTATTGTACAATCATAAAAACTTCATTGCTCCGTTTAGCTATTGGCATTGCCTCCTCGCTCTTCACCCAAAGACCGTTACAGCATAACAGTGAGATCAGGTTGGCTGAGTTGACCTTAATGGTATATTTATGAACCCCATTGATATTACTGGTCTCAAAGGGGGAAGAAGGAGGAACGAAGGGAAAACTGGCCAATGTCGGCAAATCCTATGGCTAATGAGAAAGAAGCATAACCCCTGACATTCTGCTTGACATCAGACACACTCCAGTTAGTTGATAGGGATGTGGTCACAGTGTAGCCATTTCAGAGCTTAGCCTTCCTTGCTCACGTCTTAAAGGTTAAAATAAAGAAGGGAGGGGAACATGTCCAACAGACACATCTTTGCAAGGGGGTTGAAATGGGCTGTGTGGACTGAGCACAAAGACCATATACGGGACGGTCCAGACCAGTGCAAATGTCTTTAGGATACCATGGATTCTTGTCCTTCCCTACTCACAGATGAAGACACAAGAAACGTTTGAAGCACACTGAGCTCCAACAGAGAATTCTGGGGCTTCGCCAAACATTCAGTCGCAATACAGCATTTTTAGCCAGAACAGAGAACAGTGAGTCATTTTCCCCAGGATTCGACTGGAATGTTTGTAACCTGAAATTTTTTTTCCCCCATTCTCTAATTTTCGGGGCGTAGAATTGGACAGTCAGCTTGGGGAAAGTTTGTCGAAAGATGACAAAAGGAAGAAAGACAATGTGATGTTCATAAACGCAGGTGTAGTTGGATATTAATTGCTGAAGCACTGTATGAAAGATGGCAGGAGCAGCAATACCATGTCTCAGAGCAGTATCCAGACCACACTTAGGGTGCAGTCCAAGTGAACCTTCCAGCACTGGGGCAAGGGCAATGCAGCTCCAAGGCAAGAGAACAAACATCCCCTTACTTTGAGGAGGCCTCTGTGACTGTTCCCCAACTGAAAGATGCGGCACAGGCAGTAGTGCTATCCATCCGGTATGCTGGGTGGGACTTACGTTTGATTGGCAGTCCGCCCGTTGCGTCACGCCGCGTTCCGCCGCGTTCCTGCCCGCCAGGGCGGGCGGGAACGCGGTGGAACGCGGCATGATGCAACAGGCGGACTGCCAATCAAACGTAAGTCCCGCCCAGCGTACCGGATGGATAGCACTACTGGGCACAGGCCTCACTGGCACAGCTAAGTCAGTGCTAGAAAGTTGGTTAGGATTGCACCCTCAATGTACTTGGCTGCTCTGTGTTACAAAACATGTGATGAATGGGAAAGGAAACAAGGAAGTTTAATGGGAACAAAATGGGAGCACCCTGCAACCCTGATGCTAAATACATGGACAAGGGTTCAGATCCTGGAAGAGCGTCCCAGTCTCTTCTTGGAAGGATTGGAAGGTACAACTCCATGAATTATATTTACTACCTGCAGTGAGGTGCCCGGAGCAATATAGGAGTAATTTGTAGGTTGGGGACCTGTAGGAGAGGGATGACTGGACACAGTAGCATCCACACAGGGGGCGTAGTGCTAAGTTTTGCAAGGAGCCTTACTTCGCTGTGTAATTTGCTCCTCTCCCTCGCTGCAGTAGCCAATCCTCACGGGGAAAGCAACACAGACGTGCGCCGTCCTCCCTGACTCCGAGAGTGGTCCAAACACGCTTTATGGTGTTCCTTGTGCCAGCTGAACTTTGCTGGCCCAACTGTGCCAGCCTAACTCCAGGTTAGGATTGCGCTCTGAGTCAAGGCGTTGTTGATGAAGCTTGGAAGCCTCCTCCCTTCCCCCTTTCCACCATTTTCCTTCTTTTCCATAAAACCTCTCTAGCAACGTGTTCAATGTGTGGACGGTTTTCAGTCATAATGATAACAGGAAATGTAATTTCCACGGGTCTTGATACCCTCAAAGAGTAATCAGGGACTACATGTCCCATGGATCCTTCTGGCCGTGATGTGAGCATGCCCAGGGTTGTCCCAGGTGCAAGCACCCAATCAAAATGTACCAGTCAAGAATCTTGACACTCCTGTTAGAACCCTACACCTTGAATGGGTGATTGCATCTGGATACTACCCTGCCAGTACTGAAGGCTAATGGACGTCCCACAGTGAGTCCTTCCTGTCTCAGCTTCTGGGTAACAGAAAACGTCCATGGTACTGGGTTGAGCTTGTAATGAACTGAGTTTCAGAGAAGTTTGTGGCTTAGTTCAAAATAGGCTTTAAGTCTGTGAGCTGGGAAACATCGGTTTTGACCCTGCCTCATTCTGACCTTCAGGTCTAATGTTAAACAAATCTCTGCTCGTTTGCTGCACAAAGCTAATATAACTACTCTTCAAGAGACAAATCCGTCATGAATTCAGAACATCCCCACATTTAACAGTATGACGTGTGAACGTTCTCAGCGGTAACGGGCAGATGCTACAGAAGGGGCCTGCCTACAGAATCACAGTGTCACTTGCATTTGTTTTCTATGATCAGAGACTGCGGTATTCTTCAGTATTCTTCAAATGGCCATCTGCACAGTCCTTCAACTGGGTTGTCTACCTGCATAGAGCCTTTGGAACTCTCTAGCACTTGAGGCAATGAGGGGCTCTTGTGCCTCTCCTCAGGTGGACAGGATTGTTCTTGTGCATATGCACTGAAGGATCAATGAGACCTTCCAACTCAGTTCTTACTGCCCAATCACTTTAATACCAATTAAATATACCAATTTAATACCACTTTAATACCAATTAACACCCCTAGCTGCAGTGGCCTCACAGGGGAATGGGAATACATTATCTTTGGCAGAGGGATATTTGTGGTGCCGCAAGGGGAGGCGGGCACAGCGGGTGCCAATTGCAGCAGGACACAGTGTGAGGAGAAAAGCAGTGTGCTTTTTGGCCCACCCTCCCACCCTCGCATCCAGAATACTCCTAAATGGAGCAATTCTGGGTGCTGCGGTGTGTGGCCAGCAGTTGCAGGGGGCGGTACAGCGATGCTAGGGGCACGGTGACATTGCCCTGCCCCCAGTGCACAGCAAGCCAGTTACGGCTCTGATCATTTGAAGTTGTCTTATACAGCCCATCTAGGTCAGTATTATTCACGTTGACTGCAGCTCCTTCTTTCACTGGCATGCGCAGTCTCGAAGGTGTAGAAGCGGATCTGAATAGCCCTTTGTACTGGATGCAGACCAAAGGAGCATGCAACCGCTATGATCATGGATCTATCGTCAAGGCACAGTTGTGGAGCATATCTGGAAGGGATTCAGGGACTCATTGTGTGAGTTACAACACATTTCCCAGGCTGGTTCATAGGCAATAGCAGTCTGAAGGCGAAAGGTGAAATGAAGTCCTTTCTGTACAGTGCAGAATGAGGTACGTACAAGGAGTCAACAATATACCGGTTGAGCCTCACTATCTGTGGACTTTACATCCATGGGTTTGGCTCAATGTGAAGCCTCAAGGGTGACTAGAGCTGTGCTCCTATCACCTCCAGTGGCTCTGCCCAATCCTAACCAACTTTGGAACAGCCCAATTCTAACCAACTTTCCAGCACTGATGCAGCCCAGAAATAAGGGAACTTACATTCCCTTACCTTGAGGATGCCTGTCTTACTGCTCCCTCCACTGCAGAATGCAGCATGGCTTTATTGGCCCGGACAGTTGGTTAGGATTGGGCTGTAAATAGTGTCAATGAACCATGCAGGTTGGGTAGCTTGCGCTATGGAGCTGTTTGGGACAGACCCTTTGGCCTGCAATATCCAGCTTCCTACTCTCTCCATCAGGTAGGTAGGCCCATGCACGATGGCTCCTTTCCCTGTGACAGTTCAGAAGCTCACTTCTTAGGGCCGTGGTATCTTTTCAACCGGAGTCTCTGTTCTGAGAAGTTCAGCCACGCTCTGGAAACAAGACGGCATCCTTTGAGCGTGGCATTCATAAAGAGAGCAGGAGAGGGGGGTGGCAATTTCTGCAGAGCAGGGTCAGTGCAAGTTTTAGAAGCTGCTGAATTTGATGTCAAGAGTAAAAGAGCAGGCGAGAGGTTGTATATTGCCAGAAGCTACAGTATATATCAAGGACAATTGCTGAGTGGAAGAGCAAGGAGGTGATGGTAGAGGCTCTAGGGGAGTGACAAGGGTGAAGCAGCCCTGCAGAAGTCAAGATGTCCCTTGTGAGAGGTATGCAATTCACTCCGGATATCTAGGGATCAAATTTCTCTGCGAGGGGCAGTAGGCACCAAAGGAACTGAAGGATAGTAACCTGGTTCTCGATGTAAGAATCATTTTCCCTTACCCCGGGGTAAAAAGGTAAAGGTTTCCCCATGACCGAATGGTCTAGTCGTGACCGACTGTAGGGGGCGGTGCTCATCTCCGTTTCAAAGCCCGTAGAGCCGGCATTTTTGTCCGATCATGTGGCCAGCATGATGCTACGCCGTAGCGCATGGAACGCCATTACCTTCCCACCGAAGTGGTCCCTATTTATCTACTTGCATTTTTTTAGGTGCTTTCGAACTGCTAGGTTGGCAGGAGCTGGGACAAGCAACGGGAGCTCACTCCGTCACGCAGTCTTGAACTCCCAACCTTGCGGTTGAAAGCCCAGCAACAGCGGATTAACTCGTTGCGCCACCACGTCCCTGGGGTACCCCGGGGTAGGTGCCAGCTATTTAGCAGGTGCAGCTCAGAGCAAGCCGCATGTCCTGGATTGGAGCCACATGGCCTGGGGACAGGGGTTGGGATGCAGCCCAATGTCTGCATCCCATCTCCACCCCCCCTCCCCGGACGCCTTCTGGCCAGCCCACCCCCCACCCAGAAATGGGCCTGTGCCAGCCAAGCGTGGCTGGAGCAGGAGCATCTCACTGCCCACTTTGGCTGGTGCTGCTGGGCTGACTCCGCGGCTAGTGTCGGCCCAGCGGCAGCAGCTCTGGTGCGAGGGTGCTGGTCGGCACTCATGCCAGCCCTGCTGCCATTGGGCCAATGCTCACTGCTAGCATTGGCCCAACATGGCAATTTGGATGGGGTTGTGATTCCAGGAGAATCACAGGAGGTGTGGACTGATGGTTGAGCTGCTGGTACTGCCTGAAGCTAAGCAGGAGAATCTGCGGCTTGTTTTTGGATGGGAGACAGATGCCAGGTTGCGACAAGCTGCAGTACCTGTTGTGGCAGAACAGAGTCGCTGTGGAGCTGATGACTCGCCGCAAGTGAGAGTTGCGGGGGAGTGTGTGAGGAGGCCAGCCGGCAAAGAACGGAATACGACCTTGAGGACCTGTCCAGGCCTGACTTGCGATTGCCTGCTGAGGCTTGATGGCACGCAGCCAAAGGAGAGAACAAAACTATGAAGGCTACATTTGGGCCTGAGGATTGGTGGATCACAAGAATACTGTATATTTGTAAAATCCCCATTGAAAAAATGGTGGTTTAGCCTAGCCTGCTCATGTAAGCCGCCTTGGGCATTTGCTTCGGCATGGGAAAGGCGGGGCATAACGGAGAAGGCTGTCACCATTGTGTAATTGTCAAGGCAGATTCTGCAGCAGTCTCGGCCACCTGAAGAATGGCCAGTGCCCACCACCCCAAGCAAGAGTGGCCTTGTCTTTTAAATAATCTGCTGTGGGACAGATGCACAGATTCCTGAATAAGGACAGATAACCAGTGGGAAATAAGTGACTTTGAACATGCTACCTAAAACAACAGAAAAAAACGTCTCCAGATACAATAAAACAAAGTGGATGAGGAACGAAATATGGAAAGACTGATGGAGAGACTGGTGGACTGATATGGGGAGACTGGTGGACAAAATTTTCAGTGATGCTACTTCTGCAGTGGGTAGGACAAACTGAGAGTGGAGGCCACTGGATCTTCAGGGCATGCACAGCTATGCAGAGCCTATCTAGTCAATGGGAGGGACAAAGCAACTCTTCTAGAGCTCCAGAAATCCAGAAAATATTCTACACATTTGCAGAACCCAGTTGTAGGACTACACTGAACCCACAAAGAAGAACCAAGCGTATTCCATTTTTATCATCCCTGCATAACTAATTCTTTTTCAGCTGTCGGTTTAACTCCAAAATATGTATTTTCTTCTGGGGGAAGGAACTAAGAAACCTGACCTTGTAAAGCTCCTCAAAATTCAGAATTTTTTTGTGTAGTCTGCTGATTGGGAAAGCAGTTGCCATTCTTGCTTTTGTTGAAGCAAGACATTGAGTTATGCAGCAGAAACACAACTAGATTCGGTTGGGTGCGATTCCAAATTGGCCAGAACATTAAAAATGCAACATTTCGTATCAAATAAGCTTTCCTGGTTATTAGGAAACATTGCATTAAAATCCTCAGCTAAATTGAATAAACAGCATCATGGGAAGGATGCTTTCACAAATACGCTAGAATTTCCAATGAGGCATTTGAATACTGTCTTCCTTCTCAGATCTCCTAACCAGAGTGAGATTGTATTTTTTTTTAAAGTATTCCAAATTATTACTTTTGATACTGTGCCATTTTACTCCAAATATTTTATTCAGGAATTCACATATAATTGCCTTCCTAATAAAAAGAGCTATTAGGATGGAAAGATCCTCTCTCTCTTCCATGCTCTTTTAAAATTATGACCCACTCAAGCTTGAAATCAAAGGCAGAGCTGAATGTAATAACTCAGCCGAAAACTTCTCACTGGGTTTTTGCAGCTTCGTAACTGATAAATATGCTAATTTAGTTCCCTTTTGGTGATCTGCCTGTACAGAAAAAAAAACCACAGGGATTAATGCTGGATGAATGCAGCAAATTCAGTAACAGGAAGTCTGCGTACAACAGCTTCCTTCTTGTCGTCAGTTATGGATGACAGTAAATACTGCAACAAAAAACTAGGATGGAAAATGTGGGGAGGCAATACCTCAAAAACGGAAGGTCTTTCTTTTGTGTCAGTCTTCATATTGACTCCACGTCATGGATAAAAACAAAAATGGCCCCCACTGTTTACAACCGGACACTAACTAAGGCCTTTTCAATGTTTGGGCACCTTGTTTGTAAACATTTGTACTGGGTGTCACCCAAGGACATGCAGTGAGGCAGAGTTGCCCTACCAGAGTTCTTTGAAAAGTGCCCCCACTGCTGCTGCAGGGGCTGTGATCCTGCAAACACTTACAACCCATAGGCTCCACCTGCTCAAAGTGTTGCATTTGCATGATCCCAGCAGTGGCAGCACTTTTCAGGGTGCAACCCCAGGATGGATGTTGCGCCAACGCTATGTCATAGCATCACTAGCTAGAGCTGGCCAGCGGCATCATGCAGCCGGAATGCTAGGCGGGAGGAACGGGTTAGCGCCTGTTGCGTTCCGGTGTGTTTCCCGCGGGGGCGGGGAAGACGGCGAAACGGACCGGAACGCAACAGGTGGGCTGCCACTCACCCGTTCCTCCCGCCCAGCGTTCCGGCTGCATGACGCCGCTGGAGCTGGCAGTAGTGTAGGCCTAAGCGCGCTGGCGCCAAGCCACCCTTGTGCCAGCCGAGCTCGGGGGCGTGGGCGGGGCCGGTAGGCGTGCCAGCCCAGGCCCGATTCAGGCCGCACGGCTTCCTAGGATCTGCGCCTGCTATTGTGCCCTTGCCCCAGGGAGGCTCCCCAGCACACCTAAGATGCGCTGGATATGGCACAGACCTGCCAGCCTCGCCATTCCAGCACAACTTAGGATTGCACTCTCAAGAACTACGGTAGGGGAATTCTGCCACACCTGCCACACGCTCACTGCACGTTGCTGGTGTAACGCCCTGTGACCCTGTTCTACGCTAGCATAGCAAGTATTAGGATTCAGCTACTGGTTCTCTTTATCAGTTCACTGCCTGCACCTAGAGTGCTTTCTGCCTCCATCCTCAACAAAAAGCCAGCTTTTCTAGAGAATTACCATTCACTTGCCGACAATGCTCAGCGGTGCTTGAGCAGTCTGATGGGACAGCAGGATGAAAGCAGAGAAAGGGCAAGAGAGGATAGTCATTCCCAGTGTGCTGCTGCTGGAAGTTGCCCAGTATGGTATTACCCAATGCATCTTCATAAGTGCTTCTGTTACTAGCTACTAACTAGTTACTAATGACTAGTTACTAGCTACTAACTAGTTACTAACAAAATGATTGCATATACGAGCCAGTTTCAGATGTATACAGAGGTTGTCAGAATACCACTGCTGTAGCGCAACTTCTTCTGTACACATCCGCTATTCCGCCAGACGCTGACGATTTGCACACACTTGCTCGAAGTGGGCGAGTTTATGTTCGTAAACTGCTCCCCCACTTGCGCAAGGCGAGTGCTTGAAATAATGGTTCAAAATGGATTGTTCTGTTCATTTGCCTTCATGTTTTGTGCTGTTGAGAATCCTTCCAACCCTTTGGTGCTATGCGGTGATGCTTTTTTGTGCTGAAATGATGAGCTAACAAAAGGTGTGACTTCTTATGTCAATGTTGGATGATCTACACGAAAACCTACATATCTCTCTAGCAAGTTAAAAGGATGTTCTATCATCTGCCTCACACATTATCCTTGTGGCGTCACCGTGGTTGGGAACCTGAGCCACTCGGGTGCTCCTTGTCTTGTGGCTTGGGCCAGCTTTAACCGTGACAGCCTTAACATGGACATGGCTGAAGTTAGCATCTAATGCAAAGATGTGACTTCCCCAAGCAGCAAATCACACAACTTGGGGACATTGCAAAGCCTTGGACATTTTCTCCCACTCTTGAAAGCATTTTGCCTTCCCTTGACATTCCTGATAGTTTGCCTTAGAAGGAAACTCTGGTTTTGTTTTGAATTTTGCCTTTAGAAAAAAAACTAGTGTCAACTAATAGTCACTAAACTCCCTTCCAGATAATCTCATATTTAAGTTTAGTCCCCCCCCCCAAATATTTTCAGAAACACTCTCAAGAATTGGTTTCTCCCCCCCCCCCGAGCATTTGCACAGAATTGGTTATGTTAGTGCACCTGGGGGAGCTCCAGCGGTGTTATGCTGCTGGAACGCTGGGCGGGACATCCGGGTGATCGACAGCCTGCCTGTTGCGTTCCGCAGCGTTCCGCCGTTTGTGTAACGTACGCAAGAGGCGTAATTGGTTAAGCAAATGGCGTAACGCTGCGGAATGCAACGGGCAGGCTGTCAATCACCCGGATGTCCCGCCCAGCGTTCCGGCAGCATAACACCACTAGGGAGCTCCCAGTCAGCTCTCTTTGCTGGGCCTCCTTTTCCCAACGTTCACCTGCGAAAAGGGGGAAAGAGGCTGAGGAGGGCTTGTCGCAGTAGTGCACTCTATTCTTGGCACCTGTGCTGAGCACCTATTGAATCTGGAGTGTGGAGAGGTATTGGCAACTTTATTTCTTGGACTCCCTGGGACCAGACCTTAAAAACGAGACTTCAGCTACTGCCGTAAGCCTTCCTCACTGCCCCTCTGCTTTTGCAAGAGTAGTTTTGGGGAAAGAGGAGACTGGCTGGCTAGTGTGCATGATGTGTGCAGGTTTTTCACAACCCCTTAATTATGAATTTTAGCATGTGGAACCCCTGGAGACTAGTGGGTTTGCCTGGGGAGCACCCCCCTCCAAATTCACCAAATTCACCAACAACACCAGTCTCCTCTCTCCTCTGGAGAAGCACCAAATTGGCTCTGGTTGCCAGATTCAGGATAATGTATGGAGCAGACCCTAACTTGATCCCCAACCCCTGTGTGCTACAAATATCAGCAGAATGAAATCAACCATCCAGAGGCCCTGGCTACTGTTCTGCTCGGACGACATCCTGTGTTTTGCTTCCGAGGCTTCCTCTTCCATCTCTCTACTTCAGACTGTTGTTTGATCAATAGTAATGCACTCTGTTCTCGTCGGTACTTCAAGGTCCCTGCTTCGAGTGGGCGTTGATGATGCATTGTTCAGCTGGATGGCAGACGTGGAGCTTGAGCGTATGTATGGAATGCTGGTATGCTGCAATGTTCCCGGGTAACTCCATTCTCCGGCTCCTCCGTCGCTTTCAGAAGGCTGAGCCGGTGATGGCATTGAGCTGCTTCATGAGCCCCTCCAAACTAGCCATTTGTTCACTCAGATCATCCTGTTCATATACCTGCGGAGACAGGAATCAACTAGTTCATCTTATGTTTTTGAACTTGAGCCACATCCTATCCCAAAGGATCAGGCCAAGGTGGAGAATAGCATGGTCACCCAAAACCAAATGGGCATGTAGAATAAGGGAAATCTCCCCCGATGGAATAGGCCAGCAAAGTTTGGCCAGCACAAGGGCCACTGTAAAGTATGTTTGGACCACTCTCAGAGTCAGAGGCCAGCACACAGACGTGTGCCATCCTCTCTGACTCTGAGAGTGGTCCAAATGCGCTTTACGCGCAAACTTTGCTGGCCTGACTGTGCCAAGGTAACTTCAGGTTAGGATTGCTCCCTCAATTGAACTCAGTGCAGCTGTCAGTCAGGCACATAGCAGCTGAATGAGAACCCAATCATATGCCTGACAACTCAGGAGAAAGTACCATAATGGGACACTGCCAGGTAAGTTTGATTCCAAGCTGACTTGCCAATTAGTGTGTCGTTTATTTCCTTCTCCAATCAGTGTGATTCCTGAAAGGGAACCACAAGCATTGAAAATATATACTGTGGGCTTTTTTTTTTTTTGTCTTTCTGCCCTGTGTGATTTCTCTCTTGGAACGAATGTTTCTAGGAGCTTTTCTTAAAATGAGTAAATCCCTTCCCATTTCATTGTTCCAAAATTATGCATTCTTCCCTTCCTTGTTAGTTGTGGGCGTGATTCTTTTTATATTATTCCGTTCCTAGGACCGAAACCCATCCTCCTCGCATCTACTTTAAACCAACCATCTCAGAATGTTTCCCATCATGGTGTTGATGCTAAAGCAAAACTCAATGCTGCACTAAAACTACCACACACAAGCAGTAGTGTCATTCACAAACGAGCTGCCGGAACGCGAGGCGGGACTTACCGCTTGATTGACAGGCAGTCTGTGAGGCATCGCTGCCTGCCCGCCCACCGCGGGGGCTCCCTAGGCACCCAGCGCCCCCCCCAGGCAAGCGGGCACCCCTCCGAAGCCAGGGGTGCCCGCGCAGCAGTCGGGCAGGCAGCGACGCGTCACGAACGAGCAGCCAATCAGGCGGTAAGTCCCGCCTCGCGTTCCGGCAGCTCGTTTGTGAATGACACTACTGCACACAAGTATCACATTTCCATGGGAACTCCTGCCCCTGTCTGAAATTTTTGCACAGAACTTTCCTAGAGTCAGCTCTGCAGTGCCTGTAGCTGGGTGCAAACTGGGCAGTTATTGTAATCTAAATGGCCCTGCAGTGGCTGGACTTGGCCAGTATGGGACCAATGTACCCTGCTCTCTGCATCAGCCCAGGAATTCTCATGCTGGTGCAAAAGTGCTTTATGGCATGTTTGTGACAGTGCTGGGCCAACGCAAGTGCCTTGGTTGGACGGCAATGCACATCGGCTTTATCCCCTTATGGGATAAATTTCACCCCTATATATTTCATCTAATTCTGGGACTGGATAAAAAGGTTAACAGTGAATTGAATTTTGCCTGTTGAAATCAATGGGAAGCCGATAATGAACTCAAATTAGAATCAAGAAACCACCCAAATCTGCCATGAAATGAAGCAAGTGGTTGAGTGAGCCAATAAAACATGAGAACATAAGAAGAGCCCTGCTGGATCAGGCCAAGGGCCCATGTAGTCCTGCTTCCTGTATCTCACAGTGGCCCACCAAGTGCCTCAGGGAGCACATGAGACAACAAGATGCCTGCATCCTGTTGCCACTCCCTTGCGCCTGGCATTCTGAAGTAGCCTTCTATTAATAACCCATTTGCTACCATGGGTATTTTTGCGCAAAAGTCTTTTGCCT
>JAJKFI010009959.1:1601-13834 GCA_029204185.1 Lerista edwardsae
CTTTCCACACTCCAAGCATTTGTATGGCTTCTCCCCTGTGTGGGTTCTTTGATGAACAGTCAAGTGTACCCTCTGACTGAAGCTCTTTCCACACTCCAGGCATTGATATGGTTTCTCCCCCGTGTGAGGGCATTTTTCCTTCCTCTTTCTAGTTCCTTTTTTGGGATCACTTGCGAGGAGGTCAAAATCCTCCCCCTGACAAACTTCAGATTTATTTCTCCATTGCTCTGCCTGGTTTCCTGGCCGCTTTTTCAATTCGTAGTGATGTGCAGCTTTCTCCCTTGTGTGGGTCTTTTCAGGGGAAGGGGTGTGTGTGCTGTCCCTGAAGTTCTTTCTCCACTCAAAGCGCTGAACGGATTTCTTCCCTGTGTCAGTTCTGTTGTGTTTCTCCATGTTCAGTTCACAGGCGAGTCCTTTTCCGTGCAAAGGATGCCTTTTCCATCTCTTCTTTTTGAGATAGTCCTCGTCGATGTGGATTTTATGGAGATAAACAACAAGTTTCCTCCTCCAAACCGGTGCTGGGCTCCCTTCCTGCCTCCCTGATCTGTCTTCATCCTCACGGCCTTGGCTGCTGCTTCCTGGGACAGAGAGAGAAGCCTGATTGCCAGAGCAAGATAATCTCTCCCAAGATCTCTCTTCTGATCTGTCACGGACAACTCAGAACCCATTAGCTTATATGTGAAGTTTTGATTTTTTGCCCCAATGTGCATCACTTTGCACTTGTCTAAATGGAAATGCATCTGCCATTTGGCTGCCCATTCCCCCAGTTTGGAGAGATCCTTCTGGAGCTCTTCACATCCCTTCTGGTTTTCACCACCCAGAAAAGTTTCATGTTATCTACAGACTTGACCATCTCACTGCTTGTGCTTGTCTCCAGCTCATTTAGGAACAAGTTGACAAGCACCAGTCCCAGGACAAATCCTTGGGGCACTCTGCCTTTCACCCCTCTCCACTGTGAAAATGGCCAATTCATCCCCACTCTCTGCTTCTGGCTCCCCAGCCAATTCGTAACCCATAAGCGGACCTACCCTCTTATTCTCTGACTGTGGAGTTTTGGTAGCCGTTGGTGAGGCCTCCTCAAACTCCGGATAGACAGCATCCATCTATGGGTTTGCCCACATCCACATGGAGCACTCAGACACACCAGAGAGGGCCCCGCTCCACCACATACCAGTTCGCCCTCTTAGACCATCTAAAGGGGCTCTCCTTCAAGTTCCCTCTCAGTCCCAAGTGAAAGGGATGGCAGCTTGGGGATGAGCCCTCTCTGTAGCGGCTCCAGAAATAGGAAATTCCCTTTGTGAAGACCTACAGAAGGGAGGCAGGCCGTGGCCATCTTTGTAGGCCTGACTCCATTTGTAAAGGGGCCCAGCCAGTACAAAGGGATGAGCTATAACAGAGCAGCCCGGAATGAAAGGTGCCAGCCCTTCACAAACTGAAGTCGATATGAGGGGAAAAAAGGAACTCAATCCACACACAACCTTCAGCAGTGATTTTTCGGATACAAAACATTTGGTTTGGTTTGAATTTTACACCAAATGTTATGTGCAGTGTAGTCAATAAGACTACACATTTGATCATGCTTCCAAATAATATAGGTACATTATTCCGATGCGCATCCGGAGATTTTAATGTAATTTTCCTACATATTTATCTAATTTTTGCCCACCCTCCCCTTTTTTTCTTTCCTTCCCGTTCACACTTTATTTTTGCTTGTGTAGATTTCAAAAAATAAGTCTGTCAAAGCAGTGCAAATAGACAGCAAGCGGCATTTTGTCCGGTATGTTCAGTAATATAATTCTGCGGAGTTAAACCTTGGAATTGCATATTGAATCATAATCAGGTTACCAATGATGTTTCTCCACGATCACACGTTGTTGTTTTGGTAAGTTTTTACTTCAGGAGTAAACGATTCAGTCCTAAACATCATGCGAAAACCCATTTGAAATGCTTGGAATCAGCATTGTTTTGGGTATAATGACGTCGCCGCTAACCCCGCCCCCTAGCTTCACTTCGTTCATATTCTGATTGACAGGATGGCAAGGCATCAGTGGAATTAGATTTAGTTGATAGCAAATGTAAAGCTGAAACGGGATAATAAAACACCACCATGAGTCAGCACGAAAGAACTGCAACTAGGTGAAAGGGGACCGAATGCAGGTGCCACAATTAGCAAGTTAAAGAGATATGTACAGTTAGGGGAAAGACTATATAAAGAGACGGTCATTCCCAAGCTGGTGTGGTGAAAGAAGGATGTGCTGATGAATGGGGAACTGGTAACTAGACCTTGATCTGAACTGACTATTCTGTTATATGTTAGATTGCCATTCTTATGACCCGGACTGTTTTTGACTCTGTTTAACTGCCTGTTCCTACCAATACAGTTTGCTAGATCCTAACCTCCTGGTTGTCTGTGAGTCTTTACTTATATTATTGTTAAGGACCTGATCAGTGTGCCCAAAGGCCAGGGCACCAGAGCTAGCCTGTAAAACTGGCAACCGGTTATGGGCCCAGGCGCTATCCTATAAAATCAGGCAGTTGCTCTTGGTTTGCTATGCACTGATATCAGGCCTTAACGGATAATAAAGTACTGCAAAACGACCAATGTTGGGTGTGCACTGTTATCAAAGGACAGGTCTGAGTCTCCTTGGAAAAAATGGCATCAGGATTGAATATGTCAGGATTTGTGATACCACGTCTGGGCGCAGACAATTACCAGTTCTGGGCACAGAAGGTGTCTATGCTTCTACGACGTGAGGGACTATGGGCGTGTGTCGAAGACCCACCAGATGACATGACCGAGGAACAGGATGAAAAGGCTCTGACAACGATTGTACTCACGCTGGAAGATCGTCAGCTTGTTCACGTAAGAGGAATAACTACTGCTAAAAGGTGTTGGGAGGCTTTGCAAGCTATTCATGTAAGGGATAGTGTTGGCAGCCAAATACACCTGACGAGAAAATTATTCAGAACAAGGCTGCAACCAGGCGGAGATCTATTGGAACACTTGGAAAAGATAAAAGGCATGTTGCAAGAGCTGAGTGCCAAGGATGTGTTTTTCCGGGAGGACCAAGAAGTGTTTATCCTGCTATCTTTGTTAAACCCCTCATATGATAACTTCGTGACTACTTTAGAGGCACTACCGAGAAGGGACTTAACTATGGAAAACATTACCAGCAGGCTACTGGAAGAATTCCAGAAGAGGAAAGACATTCAAAGCATAAGAGAGTCCAGTTCCACGGCTTCACAGCAGCCAGAAATGGAGGAGGAAAAAGTGTTCACGGCAAGACGCTGTTTTTCATGTGGCTCAACCTCCCACCTGGTCCGTGATTGCAAGAAGCAACGGGGGAAGAAACCGGCTGGACAACAAAGGAGACATTTTTCCCATTTAATTATGTCCGGGAACGACGCCAACAACTGGAGCTCTGAGTGGATTGTGGATTCTGGTTCGACGGTGAATATATGTCATACTAGAACGATGTTTACTGATATGACAAATGTAAGAGATAGCCATGTTAATCTAGCAAACGGAGTGAATGCAGCAATAAGGGGGCAGGGATTGGTTTATGTACCCCAATTGAAAAGGAAATTGCCAATGTTGTATGTTCCTGATTTAAAACATAATCTCCTGGCTGTAAACAAACTAACAGACCTAGGCTATGAAGTGACCTTCAAAGGGAAAAGCTGTTTCGTTAAGAGTGAAAGTAATGAGTTTCTATGTGTAGAACAAAAACAAAATTTATATGTGCTAAAAGCAGGACATAAGGAAGTAACAGCTAATGTGTATAGTAATGTAAAGCCGCACGCTGGCTGCATACACGAGTGGCATAAGAAACTAGGGCATGCCAATCTTACAGCAGTACAAAAGACAATACAAGGTGCAGAGCCTGTAAAAGTTAAGAAATGTTCTAAATATGTTAAATGCACTGCTTGTATACTAGGAAAGAGTAAGCAATGTAATGTAGGAAAGTCAGCCAACGTGCAGACTAGCAAGATCTTGGAACTGGTAGCCCTCGATCTAGTTGGCCCAATGCCACACACTAGTTTTAGGGGAGCGAAGTATATCCTAACTATACAGGACCAATTTTCCAGATTTACGTTCTGTTATCTCCTAAAGGATAAAACCCAAACAGCTACAGAATTTGAATCTTGGCTGAAGTTTGTAGAGAGAAAAACAGGAGAAAAGGTTAAGACTGTTCAGTCAGACAATGGGATGGAATTTAAAGGAGAACCATTCCAAAGGGTAATAAGGAAGTATGGTTTGAAACACAGATGCTCAGCTCCTTACTGCCCAACTCAAAACACTTACATAGAGAGAAGGCAGCAAACTCTACAAAACATGATCCAAACCTTGCTGGCAGACAGTAAATTGTCACCCATGTATTGGGGAGAGTGTGCTCTGTATTCCTGTTACACCATGAATTCAATCTATCATTCTACTATAGGATGTTCTCCTTATGAGAAATGGACTGGCAGAAGACCAGTGATTAAGCATTTTCATGCGTTTGGTGCTCCTGCTTATGTTGTGTCACCAGTAAAAACTAGGAAGAAGGGTGAAGATAAGGCTAGGAGAATGTATTTTATTGGCTACCAAAACGATAGGAAGGCTATGAGGTTTGGAGATGAATATGGGAGAGTTATTGTAAGTGCCAGTGCTAGAATTGATGATACATATGGTTTGTCTGAAGATAATGAGCAAACAATATTGTCAGAGGCTAGACAAGCTGAGAAATCTGATGAGCAGGGAGTAAGCAAGGAAACTCCCAGCAACAGAAAGACAGAAAAGATGACTCCTGAGAGACAGCAGATAGCAGTTAAGGAGGAGAAAGCATCCACTAGTGAAAGCAGAAGTAGCAGTATGACTCCTGTAGCACTAAGAAGAACCCGCAGGATCATCAAACCACCGGATAGATATTCTCCGAGTGTGTATCATGTCAATGAGTGTGACGAGCCAGAAAACTATGTTGATTTGCAGCAACTTAATGCTACAGAACAGGGAAAATGGTTGCAAGCTATAGAAAAGGAATTGAATTCATTGAGAGAAATGGGTGTATATGAAATTGTACCATACCCAGAACACAGGAAAGTGATTGGATGTAGATGGATATTCAAAAGGAAAAATGATGCAACAGGAGGAGTCAGATACAGGGCAAGGCTTGTAGCAAAAGGGTATTTGCAGACAGCAAAAGATTTTGACCAAGTGTATTCGCCTACATTGAGAGGTGAATCACTGAGGGCTGTACTAACCTACGCAGCTAAGAACAAATATGAGTTAAGACATATTGATTTTGAATGTGCATATTTAAATTCTGAGCTTGAACATGAGATTTATATGGAGATACCACCAGGAATAAATGGCAGTGAAGGGAACTGCTGGAGGCTGAGGAAAAACCTGTATGGATTAAGACAAAGTGCTTTTCAATGGAACTCCCACTTATCTGAGACACTAATTAACCTTGGATTTGAACAAGGAAAAGCTGAACAATGTCTATTTGTGAAGGGAAAACAAATAGTATTGTGTTTTGTGGATGATGTGCTTATTGTAAGTCCATCACAGTATGAGAGTGTACAATTAGTAAAGCAGTTACAAAAACAGTACAAGATCAGGGATCTGGGAGAGGCCAAGAACTATCTAGGAATTGAGATAGACAAGGTAGATAACGGATTTAAAATATCACAGAAGCAAAAGATAGAGAACTTGATAAAACAATATAATATGGAGGGATGTAAAGGAACCAAAACACCAATGATTTTGGGGTTTGAAAAGGATGAAAATGTGAGCATTCCCTGTAATAGTGAAGTGTATAGATCACTAATTGGGAGCCTATTATGTCTCGGCCAATGGACGAGGCCAGATATTAGTATGGCTGTAAACTATCTCTCTAAATTTAATCAAAATCCATTACAAAAGCACTGGCATGCAGCTAAATGGATTGTTAGGTATTTAAAGGGTACAAAAGATAAATGCTTGTACATCACTCCAGACAGAGAACTAAAACTGAGTGCATATGCAGATGCAGATTTTGGTTCTGACCCACAGACAAGGAAATCAAACACCGGCATTGCAATTTATCTCGGTAACACATTGATTCATTGGAAGTCACTTAGACAAAGTGTGATTGCTTTATCCACGTCAGAGGCAGAGATGTGTGCGTTATCTACAGTAATCAATGAACTAATATGGTTCAAACAGTTAATGGAAGATATGAAGTTGAAAAGTAGATATGTAATTGATGTATATGAAGACAATCAGGCTACAATTGCTATGGCCAAGTCACAGAACGTAAAAGCTCGATCAAAACATATTGACATCAGATATAAACATGTCAAGCAATGTGTAGCTGAGCAATTAATCCAGGTAAAGTACTGTGAATCAGGGGAAAATGCCGCCGACTGTCTTACCAAAATCCTAGGGCCCACAAAACATACACAAGCGTGTGAAATGTTAGGAATGAAATGAGACACAGACAAAACCCATACCTGTAGATGAATATGTATAAAGTGAACTAAAGAACTATGTAATGTATCGTTATGGATGTATGTCAAATAACTAAATCTAATTGGAGGAGATTGACAGGATGGCAAGGCATCAGTGGAATTAGATTTAGTTGATAGCAAATGTAAAGCTGAAACGGGATAATAAAACACCACCATGAGTCAGCACGAAAGAACTGCAACTAGGTGAAAGGGGACCGAATGCAGGTGCCACAATTAGCAAGTTAAAGAGATATGTACAGTTAGGGGAAAGACTATATAAAGAGACGGTCATTCCCAAGCTGGTGTGGTGAAAGAAGGATGTGCTGATGAATGGGGAACTGGTAACTAGACCTTGATCTGAACTGACTATTCTGTTATATGTTTGATTGCCATTCTTATGACCCGGACTGTTTTTGACTCTGTTTAACTGCCTGTTCCTACCAATACAGTTTGCTAGATCCTAACCTCCTGGTTGTCTGTGAGTCTTTACTTATATTATTGTTAAGGACCTGATCAGTGTGCCCAAAGGCCAGGGCACGAGAGCTAGCCTGTAAAACTGGCACTGATAACAAGCAGGGCCGGACCCTGGACCAGACCCATTCAAGGAGGTCCATCTAACCTCCTTGGACCCATTGCGTCGGCCATATTGTTAGACCGGGCCATGGCTTCAAGAATATGACGTCATTTCTTCTCCATGTTATTATAACTCTATGAGGCAGGCGAAGAGGGCCGTGGACAGAGAGAAATTGATCTGGTTCTCTTCCCTGAATGGGGGGGGGGGAGGGGTTGCCCCGTCCCCCTTTTTGGACCCCCGCCCTCCCCACCGGGGCTCCCCTCGATTCCTCCCCACGCACCGCACCCCCAGGACGCCCTTTTCCCCCAACGGGCTGCAGGCTCACCAAAGCAGCTGCTCACCCCACGATCATCCTGGCTGGAGGGAGAGAGGAGGGGGCGGTGCAGGATGGGACTTCCCACTCCGCCCCTTCGCCCCTCTAGGAATCTGGAGTCGCTCCCTTTAACCCTCGGAGTGCCGGGCAGCCGAGAGGAAAGGCCCTCGGAAAGAACCCGAGTCTCCAGGCTGAAAGTGGGGCGCGTCTCCCCGGCCGGGCATCCCCCCTCCCCAGGCAGCCCCCCCATCCTGCCACCGGCGCTGACTTTTGCGGGGCAGTTCACCTTCCCGACTGCACCCGGCTGCAAGCAGCCAGCGAGGACTGCAGCGCCTCCCGTCCAGGGGTCTTCCCCCCCCCCAGCCCATCGCTGAGTCCCGGAGGCTGGAAGGGCGTTGCGGGGATCCCGCAAGCAGCGGCACGAAGGAACTCCGGGAGGGGCGCGATGGAGCAGCGGGGGGGGGGGGCAAGACAGGCAGCGTCCAGGTGGAAACGCGCTTACCGGGGAGTCACACACTGGAGCCCGTTGGCCGTTCTGGGATTGGGAGCCCTTTGGGGACAGGGAGCCGTTTGGCTTTGCGTTTTGCCGGTAACCCGCTTTGTGAACTTTTTCTGGAAAAGCGGTACATAAAGACAGTTTCTGTGATTGCTTGGACTTCCTTCCGAGTAAGCATGCAGGGGACTGTACGGTTGGGCCATTCAAGAAGCTGAGTAGTTCTCCTTCGGGTCAAGGGCTGAACGCGTGAAGCAGCCCCAGTTGACCTGCGCTTGAGGAGGCCCCTTCACCTTCAGCTGTGCGTCTTCCCTGAGGCCAAAGGCAGACCCCGCAGAAAGCGACAGGGCCCGATCCTATCCAGCCTTCCTGCACCAAACCAGCTGCAATGCAGCCCCAAACCCTCCCTGACCTTGATGTGGAGGCCTCCACGACTGCCCTCCCCTGCCTGCATCAGCGCTGGAGGGTTGGTCAGGATTGGGCCCGCAGTGGGGGTTCTGGGGACCGCAGAGAGAAGCAGAGCTCAGGCTCCTTCTGCAAGAGGAAAGGAGCTTCGCCCAGTGCCTGGAGCGCCACTAAGGGGCTGGTGCTGTGGGGTGCAGGGGGGAGGGTGTCTGGGGGGCTGCTCTGCACTATAACCTGCTGGGCTCACCTGCCGTTGAGGGCCTGATCCCTGGGATGCTCTGAGGGTAGATCTGCCACTTCCCCCCTTTCCAGGGGGTTCCCTCAACCAGGAAGAAACCCAGAGACCCGCTGAGTCAGGGGGAGGGGATACCTCTGAGCACATGGCTGGCCTGGCCTTGTGGCCTCTGGCAGGGGGGCTCTAACTGACTCCTTGCGTAACCGGCTGCCCAGGATCCCCTGGCCGGACGCTCTTCACCCTCAGGACCCCCCAAGGACGTTCTGGCCAAGACGGCCACTGGAGCGCACTGCGCATCTCTGGAGAGCAGCAGGACCTGATGCCCCTCCCCCAGCGCCAGCCCCCCTGTATCGCCCCCAGGGCCATATCAACCCATGGCTGGGCCCCTCGGCTTTCAGGCATTCGGGGCACTCCTCAGGAAAGCTCCTGGCGCACTGAATGGCAGCCCCGAGTGGACCAGCAGGGGGGTGGGCGGGACTGGCTCTCCCTCCCTCTTTATAAACAAGGCCTCTGCAACTCAGCTCAGGCTTCCCTTTTCCCCATCTAATGAGACTCTCTCTCTCTCTCTCTCTCTCTCTCTCTCTCACACACACACACACACACACACACACACACACACACACACACCTTTGCAGCCAACCCCCCCCTTAGGCAATCCAGCCACACAATCCAGAGGCGGCTTCTCCTCACAAACGGATCCAGACTTGCATGGAAGCTCCCCTCCCCCACCCACTCCCGAAACAGCAGAAACACAGGCGGGAATCTCAGGCCAGGCCAGCTCCGTCTGTCAGTTTTTTTCTCTTTTGGCTTCTCCATTTCTTGCCCCTCAGATTTCCGCCTGTGTTTCTGCTGGGGTGGGGAGCTCCCATGCAAGTCCAGGTCCCTTTGTGAGGAGAAGCCCAGCTGAGGCTGGATCGCCTGAGGGGGGGGGGCTTGTGTGTGTGTGTGTGTGTGTGTGTGTGTGTGTGTGTGTGTGTTGCGATGCATGGAGTGAGCTGCAGAGGCCTCGTTTGCAAAGGGGAGGAGAACCTGCCCATCCCCCGGGGGCCTCCGTTTCGTGTGGCCGGAGCTTCTGCTGAAGAGTTCTGCTGGTGGCCCAAAATACCCAAAAGCCTCTGGGCCCAGGGGCAGGTGGAGACGTCCCTGCTCAGCCCCGAAGCTTCCTGGGCAACCGAGGGGCACAGGCTGTCGCTCCTTCCTCCGGTCCTTCCTGGGGCTCGTGCCAAGGCCCTACACTGGCCCCCACTGACTGCTCCGGTTCCTATGGGAAACACCTGCCCCAGGCTGGGAGCAGCCGTCTCAATGGGAAGAGGCCCTGTGAGCCTCCGCAGGTTTCATTCAGTGGTGCCGGTTTTGAAGACACCAAGAGGCGCTCCTGTGAGACAAGTGTGTAGGAAGGCGGGGAGGAGGAGTAAGGAAGAAGGGGAGGAGTGGAGACGGTGCCCTCTAAGCAACCCCCGAGGAGGAGGAGGAGGAGGAGGAGGAGGGAAGGAGACGGGCAGCCTGAGGGGAGGCCCCCACGCGACTGCGCCGCCCGGGCAGGAACAGAGCAAGGAGAGGCAGCCCGTGTGCGAGGAGGACGCGAGGGCGAGGCAGAGGCTCCCTCCTGGACACGTTCCTCGGGCTCAGCGCTTCTCACGCCCGGGCAGTGGAGGCCAAGGAGAGCGGGGTGGGGACGAGGAAGGGCGGCGGCGGCACCTCCTCCCTGCCAGGCGGGACCCAGCCTGGAGCTGCCCCGGTCACAGACTTCGCCTCATCGTGCCGCCATTGCTGCTGCCGCCACATCCGCCACCATTTCGCCGCTCTGGTGATGCAGCAACCTGAGGGCTTGGCGGGCCATCTGGGGCACACGGGCCATGGATTCACCCTCACTGTCCTGTGGCTGCTTCCCTGCACCTGGCATTCTGAGGTAGCCTATTTACCCTCACACACACCTCAGTGAAGACACCAGACTGTAGCTTGGGTTTGTCGGTTCGCACAGATAGTCTCAAGCGCAAGATGTAGACTGGCGTAAGCCCTCCAAGTACCTAACTGCAGAGTTGTACAGACCCACTTGCTCAACCTGGGACAGAGTCCCCTTGTTCAGGGATGCAAACAGAGGCAAGGTCCACAAAGCTTAAGGTTCAGGCTTCTTTATAGCATTAGGGATTCCACGAGGGAATAGTATAGTCCAAAGCAGAAACACAACACGAAGTGGTATAGTCCAAAGCAGAAACACAACACAAAGTTCTCTGTTCCTTCACAGGAGTCTTCTGCTTGGATAGGTTCTTTCTGGCACACAGTCCTCGTGCTCTTCTCTCTGCCTCGTGCTCTTCTCTTCTCCAGTTTCAACAGCAACGGTCCCCCAAACAGATAGTCGTAGGGAAGAACACACGCAAGGAGCGACTAACACGAAGCAAGTAAGAGCGACAAGAGCACACAGCAAGTGACAAGCTAGAAACTCCTAGAGCAGAGCTCCACTCTCATCTATATGCCACTCACGCCTTGATTGCTTACAGATGGTGGAAAAACCACCTGCCGGCTGCACTGGGAGAGCTTGCTCCCTTAAAGCGACAAAATTCCTTTTCTGCTTCTCACGGCAGCCTGAGAGGGTTTAAACATGAAAACCTGCTGACATGCACCATCCCTCCCTCGCCAGCCTGGGGTAGGCCAAACTAACAAGCAGACTGACATCCACGGCCAGTTCAGAGGACAGCCAAAACCTCTTCGTGGCCTTCGTAATGAGTGGCCTTCGTAATGAGTGACCGGCTAATCGCAGCCCACTGAGGCCTACCTCTAGGAGGCTTCCTCCGTACTGTACTGGAGTCTCCCCCTTCACAGGCTCTGGACCCTCCCAGTTCCACTCCCTTCCCCTCCTGCCTCCTGTCTCCCCCTCCACCCCCCTCTGCAAGCCCCTGCGTCTCTTCCCTCCTGACTTCCAGCCCAGAGAGGGACCAGCAGCAGGCGAGATGCTCTCAGGCCTCTCCTCCTCCGGTCCTCCCCACAGGCTGCTCCCAGTGCCCCACCCTCGGCCCGGCTGCCTGTTCTCCCCTCTGCCGCCTCCCACAGCTGTGGCCACATCCAGCTCAGCAGAGGCGGGGAGGCCCAATGGACGCCATCAGTGCCAAGTGCTGCCCCCCCGTTTGCCATCGCCTCTCCGCCATGATGCCACAGCCTGCCAGGGCTCCGTGGAGCTCTTTGAGGCAGAGTCCAGTTTCCTCTCCCACTGAACCTCTTTCCCCACTCCAAGCGTTTTTGGGGTTTCTGCACTGTGGGGGTCCTTGGATGCACAGTCAGGCCTGAATTCACACAGAGGGAGCCATCCAATCCCATCCCATCCCATCCACACTTCTTGTGCCAGCCAAAATCCATCCCTGGCACCAGCTCAGTTGGGGGCTGAGAAGTGTCCCTGCCTGAGTCCCTGGAGAGCTGGTGTCAGTTCTGAGCTGGTCCGACCAAGGCTGTGGCTCAGCAAGAGGCACCTGGTCAGGGTGACCAGATACCAGCTGGGACAGAGTGCCTGTGCCTTTAAGCATTGTGCGGCAGAGGGAATTTGGGCAGGGGCAGCTTTTGAAACCCTTCCCCGATGAGCTGCACCTGCCCACATTCCCTCCTCCATACAATGGTGAAAGCGACAGGCACTCTGGCCCAGTTTGCCCCTGGTAACCCCACATCTGGGGGGCCACTGTGAGAAACGGGCAGCTGGACTAGAGGGCCTGATTCAGAGGGGCTGTTCCTGGGTTACAGAGTGGAAGCGGCT
>JAJKFI010009978.1:4559-15253 GCA_029204185.1 Lerista edwardsae
ATAGTTTTTTACATCTTGCCCCCCTTACTGGTGGGGAGGAGCACACGGAGGCTCGCTGTGACGAGTTCGCGAAACATTTTGCAGACAAGGTCGATCAGATCCGGAATGACTTGGACGCCGCTGTGGGCATATCTAGTGATGTCCCTGGGGAACCTGTCTGTCCTACAATTTGGGATTCTTTTCAGCTTGTAGAGCCTGAGGATGTGGACAGGATTCTCTGGAGTGTGAGACCTGCTGCTTGCCCGCTCGACCCTTGCCCGGCATGGCTAATTAGAGCTGCCCGGGGAGGGCTGGCCGAGTGGATGGGGAGGGTGGTGAATTCATCTCTGAAGGAGGGGGTGCTCCCGCCTGCTTTGAAGCAGGCGATGGTTCGCCCCCTCCTGAAGAAGCCCTCCCTGGATCCCACAAATTTAAACAACTTTCGGCCAGTCTCCAATATCCCATTTCTGGGCAAGGTGATTGAGCGGGTGGTGGCGTCCCAGCTTCAGAGGGTACTGGAGGAAACGGATTATCTGGACCCATTCCAATCCGGCTTCAGGCCGGGGTTTGGGACGGAGACTGCCTTGGTCGCCTTGGTGGATGACCTGCGCCGGGGGATGGACAGGGGAAGTGCGACCCTGTTAGTCCTGCTGGACCTCTCGGCGGCTTTCGACACCATCGACCATGGTGTCCTTCTGGGTCGGCTGGCCGGGTTGGGGCTTGGAGGCACTGTTTTGAAGTGGTTCCGCTCCTTCCTGGCTGACAGATCCCAGAAGGTGGTGCTGGGGGACGCTTGTTCGGCACCCCGACCTCTTAGGTTCGGGGTGCCGCAAGGTTCCATCTTATCCCCTATGCTGTTTAACATCTACATGAAACCGCTGGGAGAGGTCATCCGGGGGTTTGGAGTGGGGTGCCATCAATATGCTGATGACACCCAACTTTATCTCTCCTTTCCCCCTGATTCTGAGGAGGTGGTTGAGGTCCTGGATTGCTGTCTGGAGGCGGTTGGGGGCTGGATGTGGGCGAACAAGCTGAAATTAAATCCGGATAAAACAGAGGTGCTTTTGGTTCGGAAATCCACAGCTCGGGTATTGGACTATCATCCTGCTCTGAATGGGGTTGCACTTCCTCTGAAGGAGCAGGTTCGCAGCTTGGGGGTTCTCCTGGATCCACAGCTACACCTGGAGTCCCAGGTGGCGGCGGTGGCCAGGGGAGCCTTTGCTCAGCTTCGGCTGATTCGCGAGCTGCGGCCGTACCTGAGCTGTGCGGACCTGGCCACAGTGACCCACGCCCTAGTGACATCTAGATTAGATTATTGCAATGCGCTCTACGTGGGGCTGCCTTTGAAGACGGTCCAGAAATTACAACTAGTACAGAACGCGGCGGCTCGGGTGGTTGCTGGGGCACGTCGGTTTGACTCTGTCGAGCCGTTGCTTCGGTGACTACACTGGCTGCCGGTTCTGTTCCGGGCCCAATTCAAGGTGCTAGTTTTGACTTTTAAAGCCCTTAATAGCTCGGGTCCGGGGTATTTGAGGGACCGCCTTCTTCCATATAATCCTACCCGTACTCTGAGATCATCTGGAGGGGCCCTTTTGACTGTGCCGCCACCAGGAGAAGTGAGAGGGGTGGCGGCCAGGAAGAGGGCCTTTTCGGTGGTGGCCCCCCAACTTTGGAATACCCTCCCCTTGGAATTGAGAACAGCTCCCTCTCTGTTAACATTTCGGCGGGAGCTGAAGAACTTTTTATTCCAAAAAGCTTTTAACTGTTGACAGGTTGGCTGGCTGGTGTGTTATATTTTTATATCTTATGATCCAGAAGGATTTTAAATTTTATTGTTGTATTTTAATTGTGTTTTATTATATTGTTTTAATACTCTTTTATATTGTTTTTTAATGTTAAATTTTATTGCATGTTGGAATGCCGCCTTGAGTGCCTTCGGGCATAAAGGCGGGATAAAAATCTATTAAATAAATAAATAAAATATAAATGACTTTTTGCAGCTTTTGTTGATTTTTCTTTTGCTTTTGACACAGTTTCCAGAACGCGTTTATGGGAAAAATTAGCCTTGACAAATATTGATCAGAGACTTTTATTTTTAATACAGCAGTTATACTATAATACCTCTTTGAGGGATAGACTAAATCCAGAAGGAAAGTTGACGAAACCGATTTGTACCACCAGAGGAGTTCGACAAGGATGTCTTCTAGCCCCTCTTCTTTTTAATTTATACTTAAATAATATTGTTTCTGAGTTCTCAAATTCTTATTATTTTCCCCCCTCTATTGGTAATCGAAAGATTGCTATTTTATTATATGCAGATGATATTGTTTTGCTTTCACAAAATAAGAAGGGTCTCACTAGAATGCTTAGAAAACTTGATGACTTTAGTACTCAGGAACAACTCGAAGTAAATTATGATAAATCTAAAGTTGTTGTTTTTGGACATCGTTCTCCTGTTTATAATTGGTTTATTGGCACCCATAAAGTAGAACAGGTTCAAGTATTTAAAAATCTTGGCGTTCTGTTTGATAAAAGAGCTAATTGGAACTCACATTTCCAACATGTCAAAACTTTAGCTAAGAGATCAACATTTTCAATAATTAAATTTTTTCATTCTGGGGGAGAGAATTTAGTGCACCCGGCTCTCAAGGTTTTTGTTGGGAAGGTTATTGCCCAGATCCTATATGGTATTGAGATATGGGGGATTAACCAGCATAAACTACATATATTTGAAATTATACAGAATAAATTTTTGAGATATATCTTGGCTCTCCCCCCTAGTACCCCTGCAGCCTTTCTTAGAGCCGAAGTTGACCTGGTCTCTATTAGGGCCAGAGCAAGGCTCTCTATTTTATCGTATTATTATAGAGTGCTGCATATGCCAGATTATCGCCTGCCCAAATTATGTCTGGAGGAACAATTGAAGTGTGGAGGTTGGGCTAGTTCGGTTCACTCGTTGTTATCTGCCATCTCTCTTTCTACAGATATTTTTGTTTTTGTGGATTTTAAGCCGTTGCTGAGGGAGTGGTTATATAAACAACGAACAGGATCTAGCCCTCTTGAAAGTTTCTCATTTTTCCCAGATTTATAGTTTTTTCAAAACTTCCCACTCTAGACCGCCATATTTCTATTCGCTTACTTATGTCAAGCTAAGGAAGGCCTTCACGGAATTACGCCTCCAGACTATGCCAACTGCATATTTTGAAGGCAGATTCCAGGCCACACCTAAACATCTTAGACACTGTATTTGCGGATCTGGGGAGATTGAGGAGGTGGTGCATTATATTCTTTTTTGCCACCTCTATCATTCTCCCAGGCAGAGATTTTTAGGTCACATTTTGGCTTCCACTCAACTGGAAAATTCTTTTCTGATTGTGTGCTATCTTCTTTCTGATATTGCTCCTCATGTTACTTATATGACCTCTTTGTATGCTAGGGCTGCTAAGGTTATTCGTTACAATTTTGTAAATTCTGGTACTGCAGCTCTTGATTTTTAAATATGGCGGGGGGACTGGTTTTATAAGGCCTATAGTTTGATGTTTGATGTATTAGTAATTCCTTTGTTGTTTTAGAAGGTATTGTTTTGTTTTTGTTTTTGTTTTGAGAATAATTTGTGTTTATTAAATTTCAGTTTTGGGACATGGACAGGGAATTACATTAGGTTATAGGGAACAGACACAGGAAAAGGAAACATAAGGTCTGGAGGGTTACAGACTTATCTATATGTAATCAGTAAATACTTATAGAATATCTAATTACTAAAATTCTAGGCCAACTTCTACTTCTAAAAATAATAATCCATCTTAACAATACTAAAAGAAAATGGAAAGAGTCATTAAAAACAAAAAGGAAAAGGAGAAGGCAAAATCAAATCTATATCTAAAAAGCTAGAAATTCAAAATCTTCAAAAACTAATCCAAACATTATATGTCATCGGACTATCTACTATCTACTATATCAAAACAATTTATTTTCCCCTTTGTCTTACAACCATAATAATCTATAAACTTGTTATTATTCTTGTAATTATGTCTATAAATCATTCTAATACTTTCTCATTGTAGCTGCGTCACAAACTCAAAATGGTTGAAAGCTCCCTACTCAGCAATTTCTGCAGTCGCCATTTTAACAAACCGTCTGATTAGTCTAATTAGAATTCATTAACATTATCCTTCCAAATACTTCAACAATCCAATTATAATCATTCACAATTTAATAACAAAATGAAAAAATTATCTAATTAAAATCAGGTCTCCTGTCTCTCTCAGGAGAAAGCCGGCAGCCTCCTTCTCTCACTAAAGAGGCTGCCAGCTATAAATATCTATCAAAACTTCATTCTGTCCTTATCTTTCCGTCCTGCAAGTTCCAACAAATGAAATAAAATTCTTCTTAGTTATCCTTTAAATTTAAAAATATTTCAACGCCTTTGGCATCATCCAACAATCCATCGACTAATTGAGAGCATAAAGTTTACTACTCAGGTTGTAAATCTTCCTTAACATCCCAGTGCAGCTTGTCTTCTTTTAAAAATGAAAGTTCTTTGTAGTTGTAGACTGGTCATAAAACTTTATCTCCAGTTGTAAATCTTGCTTGATGTCCCGATGCACTTAACAGCTGTTTGCAATAAATGTTCTTTAAGTTGATGTTCTCTTCTTTTCCTTTCGCTTGTAGAAATCATTATAAAATAGCCTTGCAATTAGCACGCACCCCAATCGCATAACGCTTGTAACAAATACATCAATTAAATCTTGTAGTCCTGCAGCTTAACTGCGGCCATATCTATCTTCACGAGGTGTTAAAATATCTTGTCTGTCTTCAATCGCTTGTTTTTCTTTTTTTAATCATGTTCAGCGCTCTTCCCTCCTGCATATCTTCTTTTTCTGCTGGGGCCCACAGAAAGTAATAAACCATTCCGCTGTAAACCTTCTACACTCCGTCATGATAGAATCACCTCCAAAGGCATGACAGCCAAACCGCCCTGCGCTCCCAGGCGCAGGTTTCCTGTCGCTCTGTTGTCCATGGCATAGCTTCTTCTCCCCCTGAGTCGGCCGAGTTTCAGGGTTCGTCGAAGTGAGACCGCCGACCTCCCGCTGCCTCTACTGATAAGTGAGAGCCATTCCCTCCCGAAGAAGGTCAGGAACAGGGCACAGTTTCAGTCGCAGCCGCTCCCGATGGATAAGCTGCGACCTGCTTCTCGGCCATCTTGCCCCACCCACCCCCTACAAAACAAAAATATTGTTTTGTATTCATCTTTTAATCCTTTGTAATTGTTATGGCTTTTAGCTAAACAAATAAACTTGACTTGACTACTCTAGCTGTGGCCTTACTATCACTTTGTACAATGGCATGATAATATTGGCTGTTTTATTCTCAACCCCTTTTTTAATTACCCCAAACATGGAATTGGCCCTCTTAATGTCTGCCGCAAGCTGGGTCGACACCTTCATCGCGTTGTCCACCAGCACCCCATGATCTCTCTTCTCATCTGTCACAGACAATGCAGAACCCATCAGCCTACATATGAAGTTTTGATTTTTGGCCCCAATGTGCATCACTTTACACTTGTCTACATTGAAACGCATCTGCCATTTGGCTGCCCAATCCCCCAGCTTGGAGAGACCCTTCTGGAGCTCTCCACAATCCCTTCTGGTTTTCACCACCCGGAAAAGTTTTCTGTTCTTATATTCTTATGGTTTCTCCCGAGTGGGTTCTTAGATGTGATAACATCTAATGATGCGATCTCTGACTGAAGCTTTTTCCACACGCCAAGCATTTTTATAGTTTCTCCGCTGTGTGTGTTCTTAGATGCAGTGACAGTCTGGAGCTCCCACTGAAGCTCTTTCCGCACTCGAAGCATTTGTATGGCTTCTCCCCTGTGTGGGTTCTTTGATGCAGTGACAGGTGTGAGCTCCGACTGAAGGTATTTCCACATTCCAAGCATTTATATGGTTTCTCCCGTGTGTGTTCTTAGATGCAGGGACAGGCTGTCACTCCGACTGAAGCTCTTTCCACACTCCAAACAGTTATATGGTTTCTCCCCTGTGTGGGTTCTTAGATGCTTTGACAGGCTGTCACTCCGACTGAAGCTCTTTCCACACTCCAAACACTTATATGGTTTCTCCCCTGTGTGTGTTCTTAGATGCACAGACAGGCTGGAGCTAACACTGAAGCTCTTTCCACACTCGAAACAATTGTATGGTTTCTCCCCTGTGTGTGTTCTTAGATGCAGGGACAGGTGGGAGCTCACATTGAAGCTCTTTCCACACTCCAAACAGTTGTATGGTTTCTCCCCTGTATGGGTTCTTAGATGCAGGGACAGGCCGGAGCTCTGACCGAAGCTCTTTCCACACTCCAAGCATTTATACCGTTTCTTTCCTGTGTGGGTTATTTGATGCAATGACAGGTGTGAGCTCTGCCTGAAGCTCTTTCCACACTCCAAGCATTTATATGGTTTCTCCCCTGTATGTGTTCTTAGATGGTGTGACAGGCTGCAGCTCACACTGAAGCTCTTTCCACACTCCAAGCATTTATACGGTTTCTCCCCCGTGTGGGTTCTTTGATGTAATGACAGGTTGTCCCTCCGACTGAAGCTCTTACCACACTCCAAGCATTTGTATGGCTGCTCCCCAGTGTGCGTTCTTTGATGCACAGTCAAGTCTCCCCTCTGACTGAAGCTGTTTCCACACTCCGAACAGTTATATGGTTTCTCCCCTGTGTGTGTTCTTAGATGCACTGACAGGTTGGAGCTCACACTGAAGCTCTTTCCACACTCCAAACAGTTACATGGTTTCTCCCCTGTGTGTGTTCTTAGATGCAGTGATAGGTTGGAGCTCTGACTGAAGCTCTTTCCACACTCCAGGCATTTGTATGGCTTCTCCCGTGTGGGTTCTTTGATGAACAGTCAAGTGTACCCTCTGACTGAAGCTCTTTCCGCACTCCAGGCATTGATACGGTTTCTCCCCCATGTGAGGGCATTTTTCCTTCCTCTTCCCAGTTTCTTTTTTGAGATCACTTGCGAGGAGGTCAAAATCCTCCCTCTGACAAACTTCATATTTCTCCATTGCTCTGCCTGGTTTCCTTGCCGCTTCTTTGATCCATCTTGACGTGCAGCTTTCTCCCTTGTGTAGGTCTGTTCAGCGGAAGGGGTGTGTGTGCTTTCCCTGAAGCTCTTCCTCCACTCAGAGCACTGAACAGATTTCTTCCCTGTGTCAGTTCTGTTGCGTTTCTCCATCTTCGGTTCAGAGGCGAGTCCTTCTCCGTGCAAAGGCTGCCTTTTCCATCTCTTCTTTCTGAGATAGTCCTCGTCGATTTGGATTTTATGGAGAAGAACAACAGGATTCATCCTCCCAACCGGTACTGGGCTCCCCTCCTGCCTCCCTGATCTGTCTTCGTCCTCACGGCCTTGGCTGCTGCTTCCTGGAACAGAGAGAGAAAGTGGATTAGCAGGGCAAGATAGTAGTGATGGGGTCTCTAAAGTGCATTCCTAGACAGGTATACTCAGAAAGAAACTCTGGTGCATTCAGCAGCACCGACTCCCAGGAAAGGATGCACAGAATCGCAGCCCTGCTCAGCTACTGACTCTCCATCACCTGATTGGAGAAGGAGCACAATTGTGGCTGCCACTTGGCCTGTTGCGTCCGGACTTGGTCCTGGGACGGCGGCAGCTGTGTGAGCCCTGGTGGACCACCTTTCTCCGGAGAATCACAAGAGGGGGCCTCCCTCCGGATTCCCTCAGGCCTCACAGGAGCTTTAGTGTCACGTCACCTTCTGATCAATGTCAAAATGTTATTTTCTACAGTGTGGCTTTTCTGTGGGCAGTTTCATTCATTCTTAAATGGTATGAAATGCTGAAATGGCACTGAGGTCAGCCAAACTGTAAAGGTCAGTGGGGGATTTCCACAGGCTCACAGCTTATCTCACAGGAGCCCACCACATGACTCTGGGAGCACCCAAGGCAAGATCCCAACATCCTGTGGCCACTCCCTTGCCCCTGGCAGTCCGAACTGAATTTCGACTTCAAACACCAGGAGGCTGCACACACCCAGTACAGCTTGTGATCGGCTTTTCCTCTAGAAATCTGTCCAATCCCCTTGGAAAGGCTTCCAGGCTAGACGCCTTCACCTCTTCCTGTGGCAAAGAGTTCCACAGAGTAATTAACTGCTCGGAAAATAAAGTATTTTCTTTTATCTGTTCTCACTCAATTTTAGTGGATGTCCCCTCACTCTGGTGTTGTGAGAGAGGAAGAAGAATATCCCCCCATCCACTCTATCCGTCACTTGCGTAATTTTGTAAGTCTCAATCATGTCCCTTCACAAGTGCCTATTTTCTAGGCTGAAGAGCCCCAAATGCTGTAGCCTGTGATGGACTTTTCCTCTAGAAATCTCTTCAATCCCCTTTTAAAGGCATCTAAGTCAGATACCATCGTCACCTTCTGTGGCAAGGAGTTCCACAGCTTAATTACCTGCTAGGTATTTCCTTTTATCTGTTCTCACTCTCCCAACACTCAATTTCAGTGGATGCCCTCTGGTTCTGATGTTGTGAGAAAGGGAAAAGGGCATCCATCTAGTCACTTTATCCATCCCACACCTAATGTTGTCTCAATCATGTCCTGCCCCCCTCAGGCATGCGTTTTCTAGGCTTTCTAGGCGCGTGTTTTCTAAGAACCCCAAATCCTGCAGCTGTTCCTCATAAGGGAGGTACTCCAGCCCAGTCATCATTCTGGTCGCTCTCTTCTGCACCTTTTCCAGCTCCACTATGTCCTTTCTGAGATGTGGTGACCAGGACTGTATGCAATACTCCAGATGTGGACTTACCATTGATTTGTACAGTAGCATATTAATATTAATGGGAGGACAAATTAAATGCTTACCAAACTAAACTGTGAGCCCCTAGCACTGTGGTCCAAAAACAAACCATGGTTATACCGAATGCAGTAAATGTTCACCAAATTTAGTAAATGTTCACCAATTGTATAACATGACATTTACACAACAATACTATTATTTAGCTGCAGAATTATATGCCCCAAATGCAGGGTTAGGATTTGGGTTCAGGTTATGTTATGAAAATTTACTACTGTATTTTTGGGAGACAAAAACATTTTTTAACTGTCAATTACGTGACAAAAATGACGAGAACTCAATATGTGGTTCTCACTTTAGGATTATTAGGTGGTCTAAAATTTGATGAACGTTTACTATTTTGGAGAAACGAAAGTATTTTCTTTAAGGAAAATTTTCATTAAATTTGGTGATCACTGAAACATGAGCCATAATATTGGCTGTTTTATTCTTAATCTCTTTTTTAATTACCCCAAGCATGGAATTGGCCTTCTTAATGTCTGCTGCACGCTGGGTCAACACCTTCATCGAGTTGTCCACCAGCACCCTAAGATCTCTCTTCTGATCTGTCACAGACAACTCAGAACCCATTAGCTTATATGTGAAGTTTTGATTTTTTGCCCCAATGTGCATCACTTTACACTTGTCTACATTGAAATGCATCTGCCATTTTGCTGCCTATTCCCCCAGCTTGGAGAGATCCTTCTGCAGCTCTTCACAATCCCTTCTGGTTTTCACCATCCAGAAAAGTTTCATGTCATCCACAGACCTGATCACCTCGCTGCTTATGCCTGTCTCCAGCTCATTTAGGAACAAGTTGACAAGCACCAGTCCCAGGACAAATCCTTGGGGCACTCTGCCTTTCACCTCTCTCCACTGTGAAAATGGCCAATTGACCCCCACTCTCTGCTTCCGGCTCCCCTGCCAATTCGTAACCCAGAAGCGGACCTTCCTTCTTATTCTCTGACTGTGGAGTTTTCCCAGGAGCTGTTGGTGAGGCCTCCTCCAACTCCGGATAGACAGCATCCATCTGTGGGTTTGCCCACATCCACATGGAGCACTCAGACACACCAGAGAGGGCCCCGCTCCACCCCTGAACTGCGCTGACTGGTCGGCAGCAGGCAACTTTGGGAAGCTGGCAGAGACGGGGAAGGTCCACCTTGACGTCAGCAAATGAGGTGCTCCGCCTGTCCCTCAACATGGACCCTGAGCGTCATTCCCGCAACCCGGATGAGACACTCCTCGGCTCCAGCGGCTCCAGTCTCAGCAGCCCAGATCTGGCAGGTGGTCCCAGTGCAAAGCGCTCCCCCCCTTCCCATCCCCCCCTCTTCCCCTTTGGTTTCGACACGCAGCTCAGCGCAAACAGACGTGGCGGATCTGATCCGCCGCTACCATTGCGCGGCAAAGGTGAAGAAGGCCAAGACATCCGGTCCCCAGATGGGCTCCCTGGGCAAAAACCCACCTCCAGAACAGCTTCCAGGGTTTTTATTGCACTCCCTGTGAAAGTGGGGCCTGCAGAGCCGGGAGGCCGACTCATCCCCGCACAAGGCAGACCGACTGAACTGTGTCTTCCTTTTCCTTCGTCCCTCATTATGAAAACCCTTCCTTGCCTAACTCCAACAGGGAAAAACAGCACCGGCAGGCTTGGATCTCCCTATAATCAGCCACGAGAAACCTCACATTCTGCTGTCCTCTCGGCCTGGAGCCTGGGTTGTGGGGCTCAGCCTAGACAGAGCAGAGGGTCAAATCCCTTGAAACATTTGCAGGAGAAGATCTGAGGGTTTGACTCGGGAGGCCCACTCCTTCCGCAGCTGCAGGGGCTGCCCATTGTTACAGGACGATTTTAGTGTCTCATAAAATATATGCTTGTCTGCT
>JAJKFI010009982.1:9675-23278 GCA_029204185.1 Lerista edwardsae
ATACATATATATATATATATATATAGAGAGAGAGAGAGAGAGAGAGAGAGAGAGAGAGAGAGAGGATTTGGACCAGTGATGGAAGAGAACACAAGAAAAATACAGAATCTTACATCACAGAATCACATCTTCAGATATTGTCAAAGTTTACACAACTAGAACAAAGTAAATTGAGTTTTATTATTCGTACTATAAATGTGGAAGGTCGATTAACAAAAGCCGGGGCCTTTGCTGCAAATAAAAACTTTAAACTCTCTGAGTCATCATTCAAACCAGCAGAATGCAAGAGCGGGTATAAAAATTCGATGATAGATGTAGTGGACAATGGAAAAAAAGATGCTCCAAAGTTTCAATTACACCCAAATTGCACGGATAAAATCTTACTGAATAGGGGGTGCCTTTAAATCAACCCCATAATACTTCAGAGGGGATGACATTACACCGTGCAAGGGACATGGCTCTTTGGGCCTTAGGGCTTTCCAAAATATACAAATAAGATGGAACTTAACCCCTTGTCACAAGTCTAGCCCTAGCCTCAAATGTCTAGCCCTAGCCCTCACCAAATGTCTAGCCCTAGCCTCAACTGTACCCCTCGCCGCAAGTCTAGCCCTCGCCAGACGTCTACCCCTTGCAACAAGTTTACCCCTTGCAACAAGTCTAGCCCTAGCCACAAGTCTACCCCTCGCCACAAGTCTAACCCTATCCACAAATCTACCCGTCTCCCCACATTTAACCCTCGCCACAAGTCTCCCCATTCCCAAATGTCTACCCTTCGCCACAAGTCTAGCCGTGGTAGACTTATCCACTTGATAAGTCATCTAAGCCAGTGACTAACAACACCCTAACTTCCAACTCCCTTCTTGTAGTGAACAAGATGCAGGAACTCTGGGTGACCTGAAAGACTTCGCATGCAAGCAAAAACGATGACTCAAGGACCATGAGAACATTTATTTTCTTCTAGGCATATAAACCTCACATAGACATTCACAGAGTTATTCGAACCCCTCCTATTCCCACTCCCCAGTCCCACCAGAATTCACAATTCACTTAGGCTGCAATGTGTATGTGAATGTGTATGTGTATGTGAATACACACTTGCCTGGGAGTCAGCCCCACTGAACACAAAAGGACATACTTCTGAGTTGAGATACATAGGATTGTGTAGGGATTCCCCCCAAGGGGGAATGAAAGAATCAGAGACACCAGCTTGATTTGAAGTGATCACTCTGACGGACTGACTGCTTCTGACTCTCGGTCTGTCTGACTCTCCGAGCCTCCTCCCTCAGTCCTTCTTTTTATTGAATATCGTATTACACATCATTAGCATATGCATAAGCAGATTCATTACGTATACAGAACAGCTAAACAGCGTCTGATTGGCTGGTGGCCTTTCCTTACACCTGAAAGCCACCCACTTGTTGCTTCTTTGTGCAAAAGCTGTGTTTTTCTATTAGCTTTTAGCCTTCTGGCTTTCTCTCACTGGGTTGGAATGCAACTTTCCCCTGTTAGCTCAGGGGGCCCCTTCTCCCGTGCAATCTCTGAGCGTTCTCAGAGGGGGAGAAAAGGGGGGAAAGGGTGTGCCCTTTCTTCTGAAAGCAGTTTGCATAGCAACGCCTAGCAACAGAAATGCGATGCTACAGGATCATGCTATTAATACCCACCCAATATTAATTCTTTCACCCATAGCCCTGCTACCTCTTACAACATAAGAAACCTTCTACCACCACCCTAATATTAACCCCCATGTGCCCCCCTCTCCACTATTCCGAACAGGTTCTGGGGTCCACTTTAAAAACCATTGACACCAGTGATCATAAGGTAACCAGTGACCAGACTATAAGGGCAGTTCAACAGTGGAATAGTCTGCCAAGAGAGGTGGTGGATTCTCCCTCACTTGGGAGACCTTCAAGCAGAGGCTTGACAGGCACCTGCTGGAGATGCTCTAGGAGGATTTCCTGCTACAGGCAGGGGGTTGGACTAGATGACCTTGTAGGTCCCTTCCAACTCTATGATTCTATGATTCTATTTTGGGGCATTTAAAAAAAGGGAGCTTACTATTCCGCTTTGAGAATTTCTAGACTATGCATTTTTAAAATGGATGCATAAAAAAAAAATCCTCACCCACAGCAGGGAATGCTTTGGCCCCATCAGAAGGAACTAACTGGGCACCAGATCGAAGACTTAGATCTCCCTGCCCCTGTTCTGATATTATAAAAGTTCCAGGCCTTTTCACAATGGCTTAAATAATCATTAACAAATCTATATATTTGTCCTGAATTGTGAGTGGTGGATGGGGCAAGGTAGGGAATCCAAGAGTTAGAAAAACACAACACTGCGTGCATTTCCACCTGCTGCTAAGCAAAACATGGAGTCTCAAATGACTGCAGTTCTCTTTCTCTTATAATTCCATATGCATCAAAACCAGATGTCCAAGCCTTCCACAGTTGAAGAATCAATAGTTAGCAAAAACTATCTGGCCTGCTTTTGCAGATTTTTACAGATGCTTTTTACAGATGAGTAGGTTCAGCAGTGCCAAAAACTGTGGCAGCCATAGGAAGCACCTCAAGAGAAGGGGCTGTTCATCCTTTCCCACCCTTCCCCTCCCCGTCTATAGTTCTGCCCCCCCACCTTCCCCCACCCCATCAGAAATTACCAATGGCCAGCGCTGCTGTAGCCATGTTGGAGTGCAGCACTGACTGCTGCAGCGCCAACGCAGGTGCTCCCACCTCGCTAGGTCCTTGACCTGGAGTCGGCACTGAGCAGCATCGGCCAGTGGTAAGATGAGGGGAAGGCAGGACAGGGGAGGAATTGGGCAGGGCAAGGTTGGGCTCTGTCTCCTTTAACTAAAGAAGAGCATCCAAACACCTACAGGCAGTGCAATTCACCCCAACCCCCCACCTTGGGCCGACGCAAGCATGCATCTGTGTTAGTAAAGTACGTGCGCAACAGCGTTGCTGATGCAGCATCAACACAAGTAGCTTGTGCCAACACTGAGGCACAGGCACAAGCTGCCTGTGCACTGCTCCTGCAACTGCCAAGCTTGGTTGGGGTATTTCTGGGGGTGGGGTGTGGGAGAGAGGGTAGAAGAGGGCAGGGGGTGGAATTGGAATGCAGCTGTTGGGCCCCAGGCTGTGCAGCCCCAATTTGGGCCATGGGCTTGTTCAGATCTGCACCTGCTAAATAGTAGGCACAGATGTGAGTAGTCCATTGGGGCAGCTGCCACTTACCTTGTTCTTACAAGGTTCTTACAAGGTTCTTACCTTGTTCTTACAAGATTCTTACCTTGTTACGAACATGCCCCATGGAGGCTCCATTAAGCTCCCAACTTGTGCTGGCTCAGGCACACCGGCCTGCTTGCTCCAGCACAAGTTAGGATTGCACCCTAAGGGTGGGGAGGAGGAGTCTAAACACTGAGGAGGAGGGTCTATTTGCAGGACCCAGTGTTCATTAATCAACTAGCTAGATTCATTGCACATATAGTTAAGACCAATCTCGGGCGTGCAGCTGTGATTCCATTATAATCTTGGTGAAACGAAATAGCGTTTTATTTGTGGCATATATTGTCTCTTCTTTCAGCTTTTTCTGTATAAGTTGGTGGGTGTGTTGCTGTATGCCAAATAAAGCTTTTTGATACTTTGATGCATGAGAATTATTGTTTTCTATGTTTCCGGAGTCAATAAATTGGGCTGGGAGACATAGAAAATTGCATTCTCCATGCACCCCAGCAGGAAATGATGCACTTGGGTATATTCAAGAAAGCCTACTAAGCTCACTCCCTGATTGTCTTCAATAAAAGACAATCTGCATCATATTTCAGAAGGGCTTTGTTGGATTATTTAAACTCTGCTTCTACTGATTTGGGTTTTCAGTCCTTGATCTGTGGTTTTATTGCTATTTTTTTACAGATGTAGATTGTAAAAAAATTAGTGATTGTTTGAAGAGGTTTTTTCATCATGTCATCAATGTCCTCACAGGTTTGGCAATGTGGAGGAAGCATGGAAGTGCTGCCTTGTTCACGAGTGGCACACATAGAGCGCACGAAGAAACCTTACAACAACGACATTGATTACTATGCAAAGCGCAACGCCTTGCGGGCTGCTGAGGTCTGGATGGATGACTTCAAGTCGCATGTATACATGGCATGGAACATACCAATGACAGTAAGGAGGAGGAAAGCCTTCCTTCCTTAGGAAAGGATGATGGGCTTTTGCAAATTCGGAGAAATGGCATACACATCAATAAGTGATCTTGCCTAGCAGATGTTTCCTAGTGAGCACCTGTTGGTCACCACCTGGGGTGCTATGGATGCTCATTTATTGTGTTGTTTCTACTCAATCCTCTTTTCATTCTATTTTAACAATTCCTTGGTTTCTTGCATTCTTACAGCTCTCTCTTTTTCACCAGCTTGCGGTTTCTTGTTTTTTAAGCAATTTAAAAGCTTTTGTGGCATTCTCATTTTGTTGCAATGGCATGACTGCATTATTGTCTTATTAATGTCTTATTTTATTCCAGTTCAACTGCCATACCTTCCCACAAAGAATTCTGGGAGCTGTAGTTTGCAAAGGGTGCTGACAACGATCAAGGCATAGCAACCCTAATAACATCCATTATTAAGGGCATAAAATGAAATAAATGTTCATTTATTCCATATCTCATTCATGGCTGTTCATTCGTAAAATTCATATTGGATCATCATTTTTTAATTTGATTTTGTGCCTGCCTTTCTTAGATAATTTATTCAGCAAGGAATAAACCAAGAGAACATGTTGGTGGCTGCCTTCTGATGCGTTCAGCCCCCACGTCCCTCTAATGTAAAGCCAGAATGAAGAATGTCCCATAAAAGGAAACCTCTGGAGAAATGGAGGGTTCTATGTTTTCTCTCATAGAATAAAATGGGGTTCATGTAAATGTAAATATGACATGTAAACATGTGAACATCAACATGACTGTTGACGTAAACAATCTTGAGTCTGCAAGAATTATGTAATAAATATTACAGGCCCATAGGCTGGATACAGATGGCAGAAGTCCCACATGATAATTGGGCTTACCCATTCCTTGAAAACAATCAAAATGTGCATATTTTCTATCATTTGCATATTTTTTTCATGTTATGCCACCCTTCTTCCAAGAAGCTCAGAGCCCTCCCTTTGTCCTCACAACAATCCTGTGAGAGAGGCTGAGAGAGAGTGACTAGCCCAAGGTTAGCCAGGAAGCTTCGTGGCTGAGTGGGAATTTGAACTTGAATCCAACTCCCAAACCACCATGCCATCCTAGCTTCACTAATGAGTTCCTACATAAGAAGGACATGTCTATTTCTGATCATCATGGGCAGCCCAATCCTAAGCAGTGCCGGCATAGCAGTGCAGCAGGGTTAAATCCTAAACCCAGCAGGATGCAGCAGGAGTGCAGGGCAAGGGGAGGTTTTCCCTTTGTACCCAGGTAAGCCCCAATCAGCCCTATGGGGTTGCTCAGATCTGCTCGGGTCTGCGCCAGGTGAATGTGCGCCAGCAGTGGCCTGAATTGGGGCCACACCAGCCAGGGACAGAGCTTAGGATTTGGTGCTACAGCCATTGTCCATTGCCACCCCGCTGCCACCCACTGCACCACCCCATTACACCCCTGGCATGCCTCTGGAGCACCCTCGGTGAAGTTCTGTGCCAACCGTGTGCCATCAGCACTCAATGGGTGCACAATCGGTGCAGCCAATGGGGCAATGGTGCCTGCTGCCTGCACCGGTCCAGCGCTTGACGTGCTGGTGCAGACATGCCTGATGGCACATTTGCAACAACACTGAATCGGTGCAAGAGCGCAGCGCCAGAGCAACACCAGTATGGGATTGCACTCTTAATTATGTCACTACCTGCTTAATGACATCGATGCTATTTGGCCTGCTGCATGAAACACATTTGTCACTCCTAGTCTAGATGTTGCATTATTCTTGGGGCATTCTTCTGGGAGAAAATAGTAACTTCATACAAAATTGGCACCACGACTAACCATTGTCATGTCCATGACTCTTCAGCCCAAAATACTCTTAACAGCCCAAAATAGTACAATATCCAGGAATTCTTGGTAACGGCAGGCTCAACTACTGGACTCAAACAACTGGAAATGTGCCCCCCCCACAAATGAGTAACAAACTAGATGATAAGTCACGCCTTCACTCTGAAACAATCACAGATGATAAGTCACGCCTTCACTCTGAAACAATCACAAACAGGAACAACTGGGTAATGAATTGCATCTATTTGGTGCTTGTGTAATTGCTCCCAAAGCAATTGGGAGCAATTGTATCTGCTCCCAAAGCATCTTGGAGACTGGAGGTTGCTGATGGCACACAGAATTCCCTGTGTCTCATAGAATAGCAGTTCCCAAGATTTCTTGAAAAGGATAAATCCCTTCAACTTTTCATTGATGCTGATCAAATGGAATTATAATTTCCAAGCTTGAGATGTACCTCTCCCCTTCACACATCAATGCCACAGTCCTAAAAACACAATAGTGAATGAGATGTGAGTATGGGTTGAGCTTAATTATTTACAGCTTTTTAATCCTCAGGTTTGGCTCAACCCCGGTCCAGGGGAAAGCCCTCCAGGCCCGACCAGAGCAGTGCATCTCTGGGAAGGACTGGAAAAGACTCCTGTCTGAAACCTTGGAGAGCCTCTGCCTGCCAGACCAGACAATACTGAGACAGATGAAGTAACATATTGACTCAGTAGAAAGCATCTTTCTCCTTCTAAATGAATGGGATCATGTTGTGTCTACTGTGGCAAATGCTGCTGAAAAAGCAGCAGTGTATTCAGGAGGTCCATGCAAAGTTTGATGCAGTTCTTACTGCCAGTAAGAAGCCAGTATGCTAGGTTCAGAATTATTACTTTCTCTAGTTCGTGCACCCTCATAATTTAATAAATGGGCCCAAATGAAACAAAAATCTGTTTACTGAAGCTGGGTTTGAGATTTTTTAAAAGGTCATTTCAATTAGCGTTTCTGCCAATCTCTTCTCTGCAATTATTTTCTTGTGATAATTTTCTCCCATAGGCTTTAAAGCAGGTGTTTGGCAAAAAAAAAAAAAAAACCAAAAAAGATAGACATGCCAGTTTATCATAAATCCAACAATAAATAAAGCTTGCCATCTAGAATAATTATTTCTTTTTAAATCATAAAAACAACATCAAAAATCAAAAATCAAAAATCAAAAAATCAAAAAAATTTTGACTGATCAAAAATCACACACACAAGCCCTAAAATTGACATTTGCAAGCATTTTGCCAATTTCAAGAGGCATGCAATGTGGCATGTGGGGGTGAGTTACTGGGGGGGCACAGCAACTATTTGCTGAAGTCAACATTTCTGTTTCCCAAAATGTCCAAGATGCATCATTGAATTGGAGCATTTGAGTTAGGCAGAATGGCTGCTGAGTGGATTTCTTGCTACCTGTCATGGCCACCATAAAACTGTTCCATAAAAAACAAACTGCACCCTGATAAGCACCTCTGAAAATTATTGAACATTTGCACCCCTTTTCCTGAAATCCTTCAGTTCCCTAATTTGGGGACTCGTGTCCATTCCTCAATTGTCTCTATGTGAGTAAACCTAATAAAACTCATGAAAATTGGGGAGTGGAGAGAAGGAAAAAACCCACTTCCATGTATTCAACTTAGACACCATGTATTTTTGAAAAAGTTAAATTAGTAAATTTCAGGCTGCCTTCCAAGGCATAACATCTGTTCAAGGAAAGCCACACACACGACCTGCGTGGGCTTGCACCCCACATCTGCAGCCTTAGGGCCAAATCCTATCTAATCCAACTTTCAAGTGCTGGTACAACTATGAATGAGGCATGCATTGCACCCTGAAGTGGGAAGGTAGTCACAGAGGTCAAGGTAAGGGATCATTTGTGCCTTTGTCCTGGGGCCGCATTTTCAACTGGAAAGGTTTGTGCCCCCAAACCAGTTACTCGAGTAAAGAGAGTTACTGGAGGATGCCCACAGCCAGGCCACAAGCTAAATAGCACCAGGCCTGTCGGTTCAAAGTGCTGAGTCACTCAGCAGGTGCCAGCTGAGTGACTCCAGAGCCAGGTGCTAAAGGATGTGGCTGACTGTCCCAAAGCCCGCCCAACAACAAGCACTGATTGGCTAAGTTGACCATATATATGCCAACCATTTGCTCCAAGACCAGTGTGTGTGTAAAAGTCAGTGTGCGGCGAAGCATTCTGTCAGTCTGAAGAATTTATTGCTGCAGTGAGTTTTCTTTTGGTTCCCCTGCATAGGACCTATGCTGTTGCCACTGTATTCACTTCCTTTCCTGTAAATACACTGCGGTCAGGAACTCTGCTGATCTATGTCCTTGAGTCTGCTTACCGGGCTCCCTCCACGACTCCTGGGAGCCCTGCCAGCACTCTGCTTTGCCAGGGCTGACCGGAGTAAGATGGCAATCCAGCTGTTTGCTCCTTGCTGCCTGCAACCACCTAGGCCTAAGGGCTAGGGCCCCCACATTCCTAATTGCCACAAGTATTGAACCTTTAGTCAATGCAGCAATTTAAAGCGAGTTCTATGAGAGACTTGTAATGTTTCACCCAGCCCTAAGGCAATTGCTGCCAGCAAGAACTCACCATAACCCGCCACATGGTGAAATGATTCTGCAGTGGCACAAACGTTTGGACAAGCATACAGAACTCCGGGGGATATATTTTCCTGTCCACATCAATGGAGGTACCTTCTCCATTTACATAAAGAAGGAAGCTGAAGTTGGAACACTGAAATTCCATGTACTTATTATGCTGAAGAGGGTGTTACATTTCGGCTCTCCAGTAATCCATTTATAATGCTTCTTTTGGAAGCATTGGTTTTTGTTACACCTGTTCAGTTTCATCTGCATGTTTCTCACATGCAGAGAAGAAATTGAATACGGTTGTATTTAACTGCATCAACATTCCATTTCCCCCTGGTTTGGGTCTTTTAATTTTGTCTCCTTTTTCTGTCTGTTGAATTGCCATTAATATTTATTGCTTGTTCTCAAGGATAGCCATACACTGAATAGCTTTTTACAAAGCGAGAGAGGTGAAGGGGCAGGCAGAAGAATCAGCTTGTAAACAAAATGAACAATGAGTGTTTCAAGTAATGAAATTGACTGTAAAGCTGGCATAATATTATTTCTGTATTTATATATTCCTGCTTGTGCAGAATCCTGGTGTTGACTTTGGAGATGTCTCTGAAAGAATAGCTTTACGGCAGCGTCTTCAATGCCGGAGTTTTAAGTGGTACTTGGAAAATGTCTACCCTGAGATGAGGATTTACAATAATACAATCACTTATGGAGAGGTAATGTATGGGACTGAAAGCTCATCACCGAGTTGCATGACAACAGGAGGGATTGTACTTGCTCCGCATACACAGCAGATTCAGTCTCAGCCTAGGAGTTAGCCTAGCCCTGTTTGAACCATGGAGTGCCATTGTTCAGTGCCATGGAGTCAGTGGAGGCAACACCAAGCTAGACGGATGAGGAGCCAATAGTAAAAGATAGCTTCACATGTTGGGTGAGCATTAACTGCATACCATGGCCATATGCGGTGAAAACCATTGATCCCTCTGAAACTCCCGATTCTGGAGTTCTACATCAGTGTTCTTCAAGTGGGGACCCTCAGCTGTGGGGTTGCAGCAAATTAATGGGAATGAAAAAGCTTGAAGACGGCTGGACTGGAGCACCACCAGGTTAAGGAGGAGGCATCTGGCAAACCCAGGAGATGGCGTCACAGTCCTGCTCAGGTTCTTAGCAATTGTACCAAAATGGCATTCACCAATGCCTGGCTTCATGAATCTCTACTAAGAATAGCCCTGGGAATAGTTTCAGTGAATGGTGCTGGGAGTGGGCAGTGAGTGGGTCAGGGTGGGCTGATAGGGTTCAAGGAGGGCGTGAGATCCACATTGGGGTTCCCAGTCTCATTATTTATTGATATGTTGGGGTCATGGCATGAAAAGGTTAATGACCACTGTTCTAAATCACAGAGTTGGTATAGCAGTGTCTATGAGCACTTGTTTCCTCAGAAGCGAGACCCACTATGCTCAGCGTCTTATTCCTTGGAAAATGTGCATGGAATTGCCTAACATTCCATCACTGGTGCAGTCGTGGCATTTTGCATTGGGGGGGGCAGTCACGGAGGCTTCCTTGACATGAGGTAAGGGAATGTTTTTCCACTTACTTCAGAACTTCATTGGAGCTGCATCAGTGCTGGAAAGTTGGTCAGGAATGGTTGTAAATGACTGACTGCACAAGCCTCAAAAGTAACTCCCATTCTGTGCAGTGGGGCTTACGCTCAAGTTAGGTCTATATAGTATTTCAGGTAAAGGTATTTTAGAATAGTCTAGTCATGACTGACTGTAGGGGGCGGTGCTCACCTCCGTTTCAAAGCCTGTAGAGCTGACGTTTTGTCCGAGGACAAGCTTCCGTGGTCATGTGGCTGGCATGACTATACGGCGTAGCGCACGGAACACCATTACCTTCCCACCAAAGTGGTTCCTATTTATCTAGTTGCATTTAGGTGCTTTTGAACTGCTAGGTTGGCAGGAGCTGGGACAAGCAATGGCTCACTCTGTCGCGTAGTCTTGAACTCCCAACCTTCCAGTCGGAAAGCCCAACAACAGCAGTTTAACCCGCTGCACCACCACGTCCCTATAGTATTTCAGACTGAGTTGCAAATTAGGACTTCTCTGGTTCAGATCTCACGTCTGCCATGAACCCCCCCCCCTCGGGGAGGCAACATACTTCTTCTCAGCTTCAGTGCCTTCACCCAAGGCTGTCTCCCTCCCTGAACTTCCTTTCTGCCCTCTGCCTCTTACAGATCACATCTTAGTCTTGGAATTCTTGCTGCACTTGCTGCCAGGCCACACAATTTTTCTCCTTTCCTCCACTAACTGGAAGAATGAGGGGAGGAATAACCACCTCTCAGCCAGTTTTGAGTTCACAGAGCCCCTCATTCTTCTTGGAAAGGTTCCCATTAAGACAGATTCCTGACTGTGTGTGATTCTTCTGTATGGGAGAAAGCAGCTGGCAAAACAGGCCAATCCTCTAAAAGCAGGACACTCCTATTAGTTCCCAATGCAGACTGCAGGCTTCCCCAACACAATTCGGAGCTGTGCCAATGTAGGCATTTGTAACTTAGACAAATTGTATGTCTCCACTAGACAGCAGACAGATGGTTCCAGGGAACAGTGTCCCAAAGACACACTTTGAGCTCAGAAGGCAAAGCCACATCAATCACATGACACTTCATGAGCTTCATGATTTCAAGGATGTCAGTTTCACTAAGCAGTCAAGTCTATGAATCCAAGAAAAATCTCATGTCTTTCGCTCAAAAAAGGGGTGGTTTTGAGTGATGGACATTGAACTAGGTCAGTTAATACCAAGTGCCATTTTAGACATTTATATTGTTTTAATCTGAATGCTCAAAGACCTCCACCTCCATTCTCTAGCCACAATGAGGATGACGTCTGCAAGGACATTCCCACCTGCCTGTGAACACTCAGCTCTCGTCAGGGTGGGTGCTCCAGGTGTAGTCTTGTGGCACACAGGCCCAAAAGCCCCCCAGGCAGTGTCTGACCCAGGGGGATCTGCCACATGAGTTGCAATATAAAATGTAGATATGCAGAGTTACACTGGTACTCTATACTTTCTTACCTCTATGTGCCTCATATAGAGAGGAAGTTAATTAGATTTATATTTTCTAATTTAAATTGAATTTATAATATGCAGAGTCACAGTCTGCAATCCTAACCTGGAGTTACAGTAGTTACAGTAAGGCCAGGAAAGTTTGGCCAGCACAAGGGACACAGTAAAGTAGTGTTGGGATCCTGCAGTTGGGAACTGCGGTTGGGATCCACTTGGCGGCTTGGGATCTGATGTTACGTGGGTTGCAGAAAGCTGGGAGCAGCCATCTTGGAAGCTGCAGATGGCTCTTGCTATATTCCTGTTGTGCGTGTTCACAGTTTGAATTTTCAAGTGTGGTTGTTTTTTTTAATTGTTTTTTGTTCAGTGTTGGTTAGGAACCTTTATTGGCATGACAATACATAATTAGCATAATATGCACAACATCAAACAAACAAACAAGGAACTTAAAACAAGGGACCACAAGCTTCCCAAAAATCCATAGGCAGGGCAACTATTTTCTCGGAATTTAACAATCAAATAAATAAGTTGCAATGCCTTTTAGAATCTCAAGAGTCTCCACAGTTAGTAATATTCTCACTTTATCTGAATCAGGTCAACCCTCGCCACAAGTGTACCCTTCGGCACAAGTCTCACCCTAGCATCCAGTTTACACCTCCACACAAGTCTAGCCCTAGCTACAAATCAACCCCTCACCACAAGTCTAGCCCTCGCCACACGTCTACCCCTTGCAACAAGTGTACCCCTTGCAACAAGTCTAGCACTAGCCACAAATCAACCCCTCGCCACATCTATCCCTCGCCATGCGTCTACAGTTCACCGCAAGGTTGGCCCTCGCCACAAGTCTAGCTTTCGCAAAAGGTCTACCCTTTGGCACAAGTCTAGCCCTACCCTCAACTTTACCCCTTTGCCAAAAGTCTACCCCTCGCCACAAGCCTAGCCATCTCCACACGTCTAGCCCTAGCCACACATCAACCCCTTGTCACAAGTCTACCCCTCGCCACAAGTCTAACCCTTCGGCACAAGTCTAGCCCTACCCTCAACTTTACCCCTTGCCACAAGTCTAACCCTTCGGCACAAGTCTAGCCCTACCCTCAACTTTACCCCTCGCCACAAGTTTAGCCCTAGCCACAAATCTACCCCTCCCCACAAGTCCAACCCTTGCCACAAGTCTACCCTTCGGCACAAGTCTCATCCTAGCCTCACGTTTACCCCTCACCACGTCTAGCCCTAGCCACAAATCTACCCCTCGCCACGTCTAGTTCTCGCCACGTCTACCCCTTGCAAAAACTGTACCCCGTGCAAGAAGTCAAGTCCTAGCCACAAATCAACCCCTCGCCACAAGTCTACCCCTTGCCAGACGTCTAGCCCCCGCCAGACGTCTAGCCCTCGCCAGACATCTAGCCCTCGCAAGTGTATCCCTCGCCACAAGTTTATCCCTCGCCATGAGTCTACAATTCACCGCAAGGTTGGCCCTCGCCACATGTCTAGCTTTTGCCAAAAGTCTACCATTTGGCGCAAGTCTAGCCCTAGCCTCAACTGTACCCCTCACCACAAGTCTAGCCCTAGCCACAAATCAACCCCTCCCCACGAGTCTATCCCTCGCCACAAGTCTACACCTTGCGACAGGTGTACCCCTTGCAAAACGTCTAGCCCTAGCCACAAATCCACCCCTCGCCACAAGTCTACCCCTCGCCATGAGTCTACGCGTCACTGCAAGGCTGGCCCTCGCCACAAGTTTGGCCTCGGCCACAAGTCTACCCCTCGTAGCATATCTACCACTCCCCACGTCTAGCTTTCGCAAAAGGTCTACCCTTTGGCCACAAGTCTCACCCTAGCCTCAAGTTCACCCCTCGCCACAAGTCTAGCCCTAGCCAAAAATCTACCCCTCACCACAAGTCTACCCCTCGCCATGAGTCTACACGTCACCGCAAGGCTG
>JAJKFI010009987.1:0-20937 GCA_029204185.1 Lerista edwardsae
CGCGCGCGCGCGCACACACACACACACACACACACACACACACACACACACACACACTTTGAATTAAGGAGCTGGGTACAGGCTCAGCCCAGAAATGTCTCTGAGAATGAAGCTGAGCTCACAGTCAATTCCCCCCCCCCCCAAAAAAAAACCCACTTCTAGTTTTCCCTCAAGCTTTCTTCATTTCAGGGGCTCAGTTTAGACATGGGGGAAAAACCTCTTTGATGTTGCTATTCCTGGCTGATGGCAGGTTGTGGCTGATGGCAGGTTGCTGTGGGGGAAAGCCTTGTGCTGGGTCCCTCATGGCACCCCTTCCTCAGCCCCTGAGAACAGACTGTGTGCTACCATTGCCACCAGTGCTGGCCTGGCCAGGTGGTCTTTCTGACGGGGTGTGCTGTGCCCTCGGTCAGTGCCTGACCAGTTTGACCAGCAATGCCATTGTTGTTGCTGTTATAATCAGGGAGACAGAATCCTTTGCTAGATATGGCAAATCCCCCAGTGATCTACAATTAGATCCTGATCTACTCTCTGTCTGCCCCTGCCATAGAAAAAGCATTGGGCAAGGAAAGGGTTAGGAGCCCTTGCCTGTTCTAGCTTCCTATCAATTGCTCTTTGCACATTTGAGAGAGACACAGCATTGGGAATCCCTCTTCTTCTGTCTAATGCTGCCCAGAGAGAGGTCACTGTCTTGCATTCTCCTTGCATTGGGACACCCAGCAGCACCAATACCAAACAGCCTGCCAGGGCATGAAGGGCAGCAGCAGCAGCAAAGAAAAAATGAAGTCTGTGCAGGTTGGGAATCAATTTCATTTCCATTAAATTCAACCAGCTTTATTTGCATGGCATGGCCAGTGAGAGTTGCCAAGGTGGAATCAAGTCTAGGTCCAACATGGGCCTCTGTTCTTAGAGCTTGATTCCCAGCCATGTGTCCATTAAACACAGCCTCCCCTTTTGTCACTGGCAAACTTTTTTTAATCATCATTTAATCACCTTTTCCCCATATGCCAAGTCACATGACTCAGGGTGCAATCCTAACCTGGAGTTAGACCGGCACAGTTAGACCAGCAAAGTTTGGCTGGCACAAGGGACACCATAAAGAATGTTTGCACCCCTCTCAGAGTCAAGAGTGGCAAGCACACAGATGTACACCATCTTCCTGACTCCGAGAGTGGTCCAAACATGCTTTATGGTGGCCCTTGTGCCAGCCAAACTTTGCTGGCCTAACTGTGCCAGCCTAACTCCAGTTTAGGATTGTGCTCTCAAGCATTGCCCCTAAGGTACAAGATGACCTTCTCTCAAAGGCTTGCAGAAAGGAATGGCTAGTCATCACTATTGGATGCTTTTTAATCCCTGCTAGAGGCACCTTTTCAAGTGGTATTCCTCTTATATTTAGCAGGGGGAATTTAATTGTCCCTATTCACCCCTGCGCAGTGTTTTTTCCTCATGGCTGTTGCTGGGGGTATTCTGCATTTTTTTTAGATTGTGAGCCCTTTTTGGGACAGGGACCCATTTAATTTTATTATTATTATTTGCCTGTAAACTGCTTTGTGAACTTGTGTTGAAAAGCGGTATATAAATATTATTGATATTGTTTGATTTTGCCTGAAGGCTGCAAAATGGGGAGTCTGCATTTTTGCATCTGGTTAGTAAGAAGCAGCTGGTGGTGGAGGCTAAAAGGTATGCAGTTGAGTTTGGAGTAAACTCATGCTGTTTTAAAATCTGGCACTCTCTCCCTGGGTGCTTCCCCTTAGCTTCAGACTGGATACTTGTGGTGTTCTCTTACAATCTGTTTATTTACAAGTCTCCACAACTTTCCTCACAAGAAAACTGGCAACATAAAGGCTTGCTTCTGTAGCCTCCTTCTGCTTAGAGAAGTGAGGAGCGTGAAACAATGTAAGTATATACAAGGATCCAATTTATTCAGCTTCAGATCATTGACTGCACTAGCCAGCAGAAGTAGAATGGTTTCACATTCAACCCCCCCCCCCACAGCCCCACCTGGTCTATGAGGCCAGAGATTGAACCTGGGACCTTTGCAAGCCAAACAGCTGTTCAACTCCTAAGCGATGGATGTGGCTGGTAAACATATGGAGCTACTGCCTACTGAGTCAGATTCTTGGTCCATCCAGCCCAACACTGTCCACCCTGACTAGCAAATGCTTTTACTTGGGTAAACACTCCAGGGCTATTTCTTCAAGGCAGCGTCACTGTGAACAGCTCTGTGTTGTCTATACACAGTATTTTCCTTCCTCTTTGAGAGGCACAGTAGGAAGCTGCCCAATGTAGATGCTGAGCAGAGAATCAGGCTGCAACTGGCCTCTTTTTGCCTCTTGTTCGGCGAACCTGCATTGCAACTATTCACATGGAAGTGTACCTTGGCTCTGTGTGAGGCATGGGACCAGATTAATTTCCTACCTGTTTCTTTTTGTTGCGTGGCATTTGCTTTTCGTTGGATTCATCCCTCTTTGCCACCTGTTCAAAGAGCTCTTAGCCATGTCCCATTGAGTCCTGCATCCTGTTTATACTGGTGACAGGACACTGCCCATCACAGTAGGGTATGAAACAACCTTTTCTGCCTCTTAGTCTCGGCGCAGTCCATTTTGTACCCTTCCCTCTGAGCCTGCCCAGGTTCCAAACTGCATTGTTTTTGAGTATTGCCAAGTCTGTTCCCATTGAGGGGGACCCTTTTGGGGTTGATGAATTTAAGGGGGGGAAGAAGAAGAAGGAGTGGGAGTGGGAAAACACCTTTGATCCCTGCCAGCGTCTCTAGGTAGGGCTGCCAAGGATCCTTTCCGAAATGGCTGGTCACTGGGCTCACTGGGCTCGACAGACCAGATTAGACTGCAGGCATCCCTGAGGAGCAGAGAACTGTCTGATTCCCTTTTCACGTAAACTGCTTGAGAACGTTTTCTTTACAGTGATGTATGGACAGACACACGTCCATTAGGATTGGCATCCATGTACGAGGACCCCCTGAGCAAAATGGCTGTGTTTGCAAGCCGAGCCTGGCCCATCGTTCACGGGTGAAGGGGGCTGCCAGCACCCCTTTCTGGAGCAGAAGCCCAGATGAGTCACTGAGGCCTGGTTGGCCGGTATCTTCTAGCGAGAGACGGAGTGAATGAGAGCGTGCTCCATGGGCATTAATTTCCGCTCCAGCGTTCTGGCTGCCTTCCAGGCCCAGTAATTGTATCCTGCCTGCTGTTTCAATTAGATTGCAGAGAGGCGGAGATCCAGCGATGGATCTCTGTTGCCCCAACCCTGAGGCCAGTCTTGCTCAAGAGGGAGACGGTCCTCCTGGGTAGGAATTTGGATCTGTTGCTTTCCTCTCCTTTGCAAGGAGCAGGTCAGTTTAGAGGTGATCAAGTGCAGGGCAGACCCGGCCAAGAAGCTGACCCTTCTGGCAGTGGATCGATGGGGAGCCTCCTTTCTCTTCTCTCCCTGCTCTCCTGATCAAAAAAGGAAGTCAGGAATGAAGCAGGAGAGGAATGGTGGATGAGAGGAGGAGGTGTGAGCTCTCTGCTGGGAGTCCATCGGCTGCGCCTGGCAGGGACTGATGTTCAGTTTCTGTTATCCAACCACAGAATCATAGACCTCTATTCATGAATTTTCCTACTCATAAAGCTGACAAGCCAGCCTCCCTCATCACTATCTGGTTACACTAAATGGCAAAAATTAAGCAGGCATTCTGTGAAAAAGAATGTTTTTCACCTGTCAATTTCATTGAATGACCCTTGGCTCTAGTGCTCTCTCTCTCTCTCTCTGTGTGTGTGTGTGTGTGTGCGTGAGAGAGAGAGAGAGAGAGAGAGAGAGAGAGAGACTTTACTGGAGCTACTTTTTCAATCTTGTCTGTAATCTATAAACCTTAATCATAGTTCTCTTTTAGTCATCTTTTTTAGTTCAGAAGCCCCACACCCATCAGGGAAGGTGCTCTACCTGCCCAGTCATTTTGCTTGTCCTTTGTGTACCTTCCTTTTTGAGATACAGCATTCCAGATGCATTTGCAACATCTGCTTATATTTCTATACAGTGGACCCCTGCTTTACAGTGGAAGTCATTTTGGAGACACCACTATATAGGGAAAGTATTATAATGTGAACCCAATAAGCCATTGTTTTCTTTACCAGCTGTCCCTCTTTACCTCAGCTTGGCATTTTTTTTTTTCTAGTGGCTGGTGCTGGTGTCTCTTCTGTACTTTTTTAATAGACTGTGAGCGCTTTTGGGAGAGGGAACTATTTATTGATTTATTTTACTATGTTGATTTATTGATTTATTTTACTATGTTACTATGTTCACTTTGTTGAAAATTGACTTAAAATATTCTTAATAATAATTCATTTGAAGACCTCAGAATTTGTTTCTGCTATAGAACTAAGCCACTTCCCTCTCTAAAAGGTGATTTTAAAAGTACCTGCTGTACTCTTTAGTGGCCATGGTTATCAGTTTACATCTATATATATATATAAATGGATGTGGGTATGTGTGTGTGTGTGTATGTATGTATGTTATGCATAGGCTTCCCCACGCCTTGACCGAGTGCCATGAAACTTGGCACACATGTACCTTGCAGCCTGGAAAGAAACACTGCGGGGGTCAGACCTCCCTAGCGCCCCCGGGGGTGGGGGTACGCGGGGGTCTTCGCGTGAACATCGTCGGAAACGTCCGAAATCGGCGTCAAATCCACAGTTTTCGGGGTCGCCGAGATGAGTGGCGACCGTCCTGATGCCGTTGGAGTCCGGGTTCAGCCCCCCCCAATGTGGGGGGCAAAAAGGGGTGCGAGACACAGTGTCCGCCATGCCCTGCTGGAACGCCTGGACCGATTGGCATGAAACTCGGCATGCGGAAGCCTAGCAGCCTGGCCGCAAATACTGCGGGGGCCGGGCCCCCCTCCCTCCCCCGGGGGTGGGGGTACAGGGGGGGGCTGACATGAGAACGGTCAAAAACGGCCAAACTTGGAGTCAAATCCACAGTTTTCGGGGTCGCTGAGATGAGTGGCGATGCTCCCAATGCAGTTGAAGTTTGGGTTTGCCCCCCCACGTAGGGGGCAAGAAGGGGTGCGAGACACAGCGTCCGCCATGCCCTGCTGGAACGCCTGGACCGATTGGCACCAAACTCGGCATGCGGAAGCCTAGCAGCCTGGCCACGAACACTGCAGGGGGCGGGCCCCCCTAGCGCCCCCGGGGGTGGGGGTACTTGGGGATCCCCACTTGAAAACGGTCGAAAATGGCCAATATCGGTGTCAAATCCATAGTTTCCGGGGTCGCCGGGATGAGTGGCGACGCTCCCGACGCTGTGCGAGTTCAGGTTCACCCCCCCTCGGCGTGGGGGGCAGGAAGGGGTGCGAGACACAACATCCGCCATGCCCTGCTGGAACGCCTGGACTGAGCGACACGAAACTTGGCACGCATACACCTTGTGGCCTGGCCACAAACACTGCGGGGGTCGGGCCCCCCTAGCGCCCCCGGAGGTGGGGGTACATGGGGGTCCCCACTTGAAAACGGTCGAAAATGGCCAATATTGGTGTCAAATCCATAGTTTCCGAGGTTGCCGGAGCGAGCGGCGATGCTCCTGACACCGTTGGAGTCCGGGTTCACCCCCCCTCGGCATGGGGTGCGAGAAGGGGTGCAAGACACAATATCTGCCATGCCCTGCTGGGACGCCTGGACCGATGTGCACCAGACTCGCCATGCGCGTGCCTTCCAGCCTGGCAACAGACACTCTGGGGGTCAGGCCTCCCTAGCGCCTGGGGGGGGGCCAGGGCTCCCGCGTGGAAATGGCCAAAAATGGACGAAATCGTCCTTGGTTCTGTCGTTTCTCGGATCACTGAACAGCGACGCTGTGGGAGTTCGGGTCCACACACCCCAATGTGGGGGACGGGAAGGGGTGCAATACGAGATGTCCACCATGCCCCACTGTGACACCTGGAGCAATTGGCACCAGACCCGGCATGCATATGCCTTGTGGCCTGGCGACAAACACTGTCAGGCCCTCCCAGTGCCCCCGGGGGTGGGGGTGCGCAGGGGGCCCCAGGTGAAAATGGTTGAAAATGCCCAAAATTGGGAGATGGGTCAGGGATGGGTCAGGGGTGGGAGATATAAACACCCGGGCAACGCCGGGTAACAAAAAGCTAGTAATGTTATAATTATAAAACAAATTACAAGGCTGTAATTACAAATTACAATCCTTTCCTCCACACACACAGCCAAGAGGTTTTATTGGTGGCAATTGTGAACCCATTGTAAAGTGAGCTAGTACTGTATAGGTCTAACTTTTCACTGCTAACTTCTTTACTCTGTGGAATGAAGGGGGGGAATAATTGGGAGAAACACCATCTATTGTCCAGATAGTGTTCCTGGAGCTGGAACTCTCCAACCTCTTCCCAGGTTCTCCCCTGTGAATATTGATGGTGACTATTCTCTGGATGGGGCCGTGGTAGCGCAGCAAGTTAATCCGCTGTTGCTGGGCTTTCAACTGCAAGGTTGGGAGTTCAAGACTGTATGACGGAGTGAGCTCCCGTTGCTTGTCCCAGCTCCTGCCAACCTAGCAGTTCGAAAGCACCTTAAAAAATGCAAGTAGATAAATAGGGACCACTTCGGTGAGAAGGTAACGGCGTTCCGTGTGCTACGGCGTAGAGTCATGCTGGCCATGAGCGGACAAAAATGCTGGCTCTACAGGCTTTGAAACGGAGATGAGCACCGCCCTCTACAGTCGGTCATGACTAGACCATTCGGTCGTGGGGAAACCTTTAACCTTTTAATTCTCTGGATTTGTGAACCTTTGATATCCAGTGACTGTAGTAGAATCCTTCTGCACAGTAGTCACATGCCACATACAAAAACCATATAATCATATAGAATCATAGAGTTGGAAGGGACCTACAAGGTCATCTAGTCCAAACCCCTTGCCTGGTAGCAGGAAATCCTTCTAGAGCATCTACAGCAGCTGCCTGTGGAGCCTCTGTTTGAAGATATTCAGTGAGGGAGAATCCATCACCTCCCTCAACTATCTGTTCCTCTGTCAAACAAGCCTTAAAGTCAAGAAATTGTTCCTGATGTCCAACCAGAATCTCCTCTCTTGCAGTTTGTACCCATTGGACCTAGTTCTACTGTCAGAGGCAGGTGAGAACAAATTTGTCCCTTCTTCCATATGACATCCCTTCAGGTATTTGAGGAGCGCTATCATATCCCCCCTCAGCCTCCTCTTCTCCAGCTAAACATACTGATTTCCCTCAATCTTTCCTTTCAGGTCTTGCTTTCCAGTCCTCTGATAATCTTCGTTGCTGTTCTCTGAACCTGCTCCAGTTTGGCTACATCTTTCTTGAACTGAGGAGCCCAGATTTGGAAACAATATTCCAGGTGAAGTCTCACCAATGTGGAGTAAAGCAGAAGCATAACGTCTCTCAACTTGGAAGCTATAGTTCTATTAATGCAGGCAAAAATTGCACTAGACTTCTTTACAGCTATATCACTCTGCTGACTCAGATTCATCCTATGATCCACTGCAACTCCAAGATCCCTCTCACATTTTGTGCTGCCAAGCCAGGTTTCTCCCAGTCTACACCTGCATCTTTGGTTATTTTTGCCCAAGTGTTGAACCTTGCATTTTTCCCTGTTGAACTTCATCTTATTCATTTCATTTTGTCAAGGTCATCCTGAAGGCTTTTACTGTCTTCAATCCTATTGCTCCTTGCAGTTTGGTGTTGCTCTGGAGTTTTAAATGAAGAATTGACATGTGGTGGCTCAAACCTAGAACAACCCCAAGACGTACCCTTAAGACAACCCTAACCCTTAAGACTGAGCGGAAAGCAAATATGAAGTGGGGCTTTCACATGTTTGGGCCAGTTTCTCCAGTCCCCATCAATGGCAGTCGACTAGAGGCCCCGCCAACCTTGCCACCCTCAAGAACTAGTCCTGAGCCATCATGTAGCCTCAGTTAGTATTTGACACTAGTTGATGACATGCAGCAGAAATCGGTAAATGCCAGTGGAAACTCTGATATTCAAACTGTGGTCAAATTTTGCTTCTACTCTCAACTGTATGCAAATCAGCAACAGGGTATTACGGGTAGGGGGAGGGAGAGAAATGGAGAACAGAGAATGCAGTCATTGTAAACAAAAGTTTATTGGAAGGGAGATACCTTTGTTTCCCCAGAGTGATACAGAGAAGTTTGTACTGCTGTAGCATGCAGGAGCTGCAAATATTCAAAAGATGAAAGGTCATCGGGGGGGCGGGCGAGCTGAGAGGGCAAAAGTCACAAGAGAACTTGCGTCACAGTAGCCCACTGATTACCTCGAGGGCTGCATGCTTCCCACACTCTATTTACAGTGTGCTTTTCTCTGTGGGGAGGAGGCACTGCCCAGGGGACACATACACAGCCAGCCAGTCTACAACTCTCCTTGGCGCAGCTAAGATCTCCTGGATCTCTCTTGTGCAGCTTGGGTTGCCAGCCCCCCCCCACTCCTTCCCCCCCACCCCCACCAAATTCACAGCTTCAGGACTCCCAGTGCAACAGCAACACAAACTGAAGATGATCATTTTTAGGGAAGGCTTATAATGGCACCCCCACACCCCAACATAATCAAAGATCAAATGTAAAACTTACTTTGCAAATTCAAACCAAAGGCCCAGCCTGTTTTGAACAGCAGCTAGCCAGATGCTTTCAGGCCTAGCTTCCTAAAGGAAACAGCCCTCCCTTGTAGCTTGCCCTCAGCACTTGATACTCAGAGGTAGCCTGCCTCTACACATGGAGGCTCCCTTCGGGTGAAAACAAATATTCAGCCAGGACCATTACAGGTACAGTCTAATACAGATTTCAGAATTTGTGTGAACCATTCATTCCATGGACAAAATGTTATCTTATCAGCAGGGTGCATCTTCAATGCAAATTTCAACTGTTTTGAACTGGGCAAACTGTCACCTCTACCCCACAAAGGACTCTGGGAATTGTATTTTGCCAGGAGTGCATAGACTTCTGACATAGATCTAGAATTCTCAGAGTACAAGTGAGAAGCAGGACCAAAAAGCAGGGTTGCAAAAATGATAGCTTACATATACAATGTAGATGTAATGCCTAAAAAGGCCTTTCCTGTTTATCCAGACTAAAATAATATTACTAGCTTCGCATTTAGATAGCTAAAAGTGTTTCACATACATTTATTTTAGTAAGCCTGACAACAGTCCTGCAAGGGAGGTCAATAGAGCTATCTCGGGGGGCGGGGGGCAGGGAATAAGGCTAACAGGAGAATGGAGTGAGGTATAGGGGGAATGGCTTGACTAAGGCCACCTACTGACTTCACAGCAGAAGTGAGATTTGAACCCAGGACATTGTAGTTCAGTGTGTTAGCCACTATCCTACACTTAGAATTCATCTTGAGGTTCTTGCCGTGAACCGCAGAATAATCTGCTCCTTTTTGCCCTTTTAAATGCCCCCTTCAGGGGCCGGTTCTGACAACCCGCTTTTCTTTCTGTGCATGTGCAGACTTCCAGAGCTGCCACTGCAATGGGAATCAAGTGTCACTTTGTCATCTGAAGGGGTCCCATGCATCGATGCTGATCCTTCAGTAGCCCTAAGATTGCCATCTTTTATCTGTTAGGCTCCTTTGCCCTGAATCACAGACAAATTCAACAGGTGCTGTTTTCCCCATCATGGTATGTTTTCCATGCTAACAAAATAAGTATGCCTCTGCTAGGAAAAGTATGAAGTCGTCCATACAAGGCAGTTGCTTGAAATGTCATTTATCCTGCAGTAGCTTATAGCTTACCTTGGAGTTTGACCTCTCTTTCTGATGCCACTTTTTATATTTTCCTCAACTGGATCTGTGCAAACCTTTCCCCAAGCAGGGCTTCTGTCTCTTTAAGAGCCGCTTTTCTGCCAGGAATTCAACATGTATACTTTTTCCTGTTGAATGTCCACCTATTAAAAAGTTTCAGAAGCCTCAAGGGGAGGGGAAACCTAAGGCGACAACCCCACACAAGGAAGTTTCCAAGTGGATTCCTGCTCCAGGAAAGTTTGAAATTTAAAACCTGGTATGGACATCAGGGAAGAACCTAGAACTGAGCAAGAACTAGTTGCCATGTCACCAGCCTGTATGGGATACTGATGAACAGTCAAATCCTGGGAGGGGGGGTGAACAGTGTTGATAGAAGTTTTCTAGTGCTGAGAGGAGGGAGGGGGCTTACAATGTTGCCATCTATTTTTCCTGGTAAGACTCCTGGACCTCTAGCCACTGCTCAAGAGGCAGACATTTGACTGGTGCAATTTCCCCAGCCACAGAGATGCAGTGGCAGAAAAGTCTTTACCTGCTGGAGGCTCAGGAAGTTGGGCTGAAGAAGGCTAGTCATACAAACACATTTTGCATACATAGACCTTCCCATCATTAGCTGCAAAGTCACATTGACTTATGACTTGGGAATCAGATGGAACATAATCTGCTAAGTCCAACCGAGGAAGATGGGAAATGTGCGGCACACAGACCTGGGGGAGAGGAAGACAACCCTTCTGTGCTGAGTGGTCAACTTTTCACTCCCCTAAATTGTTTTAGAAAAATCCCCTCAGTGTGAGAGAATAGTGAGGAAAAGGGTGAGTGGGTGGATGAGAATACAAGTGCCCTACAGGATCAGATAAGGTCCATTTTTGTTCTGCATCCCATTTCCTGCAATGATCAGCCAGATTCTTCTGGGAAGCTCATAAGCAGCCACGAAGGCAGTAGCCTTTCCCCGCTATTTGTTCCCAGCAGTTACTATTCAGAGGTAGACTGCCTCTGCACATGGAGGTTTCATTCAGCACTCATAGCTAAGAAAGGAGGAGAGGAATAAGCAAGAAACAAAATAAAAACCAGAAACAAATGTACCTTTGAATATTAGGAAATAATTTGCATCTGCACACAACCCAAACAAGAACGAACACGCACACGTGCACGCACACACACACAGTCAGTACTGCCCCTCTTAATGCTTTCTGTTCCTCTCCTGCAGCACAGAGGAGCAAAGGGCAGAATAATGGTTTAAAATGAAAATTGTGCTTCTCAGGGTTACACCAAGAGCAACCTTCCACCACAAGGCCTCATTACCCCCATTGGTGTGCACCAGTGGCATAACTAAGGGGGTAGGGTGGGTCAAGTGCCCCTGGTGCCAAGCTTAAGGGGGACAACAAGCTTGGTTCTTGTGGCTGAAATTGTGAAAATTTTGTGCGGCAGCAAGGAGCTCTTTGTATGCCAGCTCTGTTGGGGACAGAGCAGTGCCTTGTTAAAAAAGGCTGCAACCAAGCAGCCTCATCTTTCACGTGCCTCGCTCCATTTCCAAGTTCAATGCATTTAACAGACACCCCCCTCCCAGATCATGTGCTGGGCGGAGACACTTGTAGAACTTGTCTCTAACTAATATGGGGCACACTTTTTATTGACTTAATTAAATTTGATTTTGTTGCGTGGCTACAAAACCTTCTTTGCCCTGGGCAGCAAATGCCTTAGCTATGCCACTGGTTTTCTCACTTCCATTGCATTCTCCTACCCCAGACTAAGGCCATGTGGTGCTCTGGGTCTTACCAGCAAGAAATTATTGTTGTGATTAAATTGAGTTTTAAATCCCAGCAAAACTCAACTCCAAACCTTTCCTGATCAAAGGTTTAGAAACATGAAAAGCAGTTATCCAGAACATGGAACTCAAAGATGTGGCTCAGAAGCAACTTTAAAAAATGTTATTGCACTCAATACATTGATTGACAAGGTCTGATTAAAGCATTTTACAGTTGAATCTGATGCATGCTTATTCAGCAACTTGCAGTCTCAGGTAAGTGTGGATAGGACCGCAGACTTACCATCCTGCACTGAGACTGTTGACTGAGAAATAAATCTCAGTGTTTAGTGGGACTTATTTCCAAACAGCACTGGATTGTGCTATCAGCCAATCAATTAAATGCTGAACTCTGCATGCACTTGCATGTGAATAACACAAGGATTTTGGAGCAAAACATTGTCTCTCTGTTTTTAGACAGTATAACAGCAGACTCTATGTTAAAAGAGGCATTCATTCATGTGTGAGAGAAGGGGGAATGCCTCTACCAGTTGTAATTTTTACACATTATAAATTCTTTCCCCTTAAAAATAATCTTAAAAAAGTTTTTGCCTGATTAATCAGCAAATCCTGATTGTTTAATCAAAAGACAATCCCATCAATTAATTACCAATCAAACACAGTAAACATGTGTTCACAGTTAACATGTGTATGGCATTTCATGCAGAAAATCTACGAAATGTAGGTTTTTCAGCACAAGTAGCTTTCAATCAAATTTAAAGGAGAGTTTATGCTAGGATTTCTCAACCTCATGTAAGTTATGGACCAACACAGCAATTCTTCTCTGCTAAATGCAGACAAAATTCTCCCTTGAGCGAGTGTATGTTCACACATACAGTGAACTTCTTTTTCCTAGAGAATCCTGGAAACTGTAGTTTTTGGAAGCCTGGCATTTCTATGGCAAAACCAACAGCCTTTAAGTATTAAAGAAGATTTGAAAGAGGGAAAGATGCTCACAGCATCAGTCTCCATCCCACTTGTAATAATGGGAGTGCGCTCATGGTGTTTTTACACAAAGGTTATTGAATCTTTGCAACTGCCTTGTAAGGTAGGCCAATATTTGTACTGTATCTTCCCCCTGCCCCTGCATTGCAGATGGGGAAGGTGAGGCTCAGAGATTGTCACTTGCTAAATCTGCCCAGTGAATTCCTGGCAGATGGAAGATTCAAATCGGGGACTTCCTAATTCAATCTTTTACAGTGCAATGCTAGCACTACTCAGAAGCAAATTCCACTGTATTCAATGGGGCTTACTCCCCGGTAAGTAGGATTACAGCCTTAGCTGGTTGGGTAGCCATAGGGGAAAAGAAATGTGTGTGTTTACAGCAAGAACATCTTTTTAAAATCACCTTCACGTCTCAAAAAACAAGTCTCTGTTTCCAGGCTGAGACTTCTTCTGAGCACCTCTCCACCCTAAACTACAACTCTCAGGATTCTCTGGAAGAATCCATCATGGATATAAAACCACTACATTTCTGCAGTGTGATTGACAAGATGGCTATTTCAGTGTAAGAACTTGTATGACTTTTTTTTAATAACATGAAAAGCCATGATCATTAGGAAATCTATGCATTGCAATCATGCAGAGTAACACTTTTCCTTTGGGTCTCCAGCTCTTCTATGTTTCAGGTCTTCCTAATATAAGCTATTCAGACTTTGTGCTGGGAGCATTGGAGAGGCTAAACATTGAAATGTATACCTGCTTCCCCAGTCACACTCTCCAGCTACAATGTCAAAAAGAATATTTCACGACTGCTGCTTGGGCCAGCATGTCTCATGATGTTAATCACTGAAACTCCCGACTCAAGACCAGAAATTCCAAAACAATGTAACATGAGAATAATTAACAACTCTTCTGAACCAAACACATCCCTCCCAGGGGAGTCTGCCTGCTGTATCTCTGCATGACCCACTATTCTGGCCTTGTCTCCTTCTAAACAGCCTTCTCAGTATGTATATGTGTTGTCATTTTGACATATTCCTGCATTGGTTCATTCAAATTCAGAAACTCAGTAGAATTATATTCCCTACGTATTACAATTACATATCTCTCATGAGTTACTGCTTTCAGATTTCTGTCTTCCAGTCAAGGGGCAGGCCCATATTTCACTGACCTATGCAGATATGTGTGCTTTGTACTCCAAAAGGAAATATTTTCAGCCATCTATCAGAAGTTTGAAAAACACAACCCTGGGCTGATCAACTTTCTCTATCTGTCAGATTTGTTCATGCATAGAGGACACTTGTGGCACCAGAGCCTGCTGGCACAATTGGGGTGCAGACTTACAGCCCAGTGAAGGTACCATAATTTACCCTTAACTCTGTCCATCACCTCTACCATTCCACGTCTACTAGTCTGTTTCTGATATGAAAATTATCCTTTCTTCAAGATGAAATAGTATAATGAGGGAAAGGAGGACAATGGAGCACCGATGCCCTGGTTGCAATCCCAGCCCGGAGGCTACCCCAAGTTATGGTGTATTCCAAAAATGCTGGAACCTCCACTGAAGTGCTCAAGCGGAAATTATAATGGACTAGCCTTGTCTGCCTACGCTACAAAATTAAACCAGTCTGAAATGTGTTCAATAGTTACGGTTTCAAATCCAGGAACTGAAATTCTTCAAGGATCTCAGGAATTCTTAGTGTCACCCGCCTAAGCTTGGGCCAGTGAATGGTTCTATAATTTCCTGGGTTCTCTGTAGGAATCCAGAGCTCTTCAATCGACATCAAACTGGTTTAAATGCCTGTAGCATATATATACGGTAGTAACCATATCGCCACCTCCCTTCAGCTACTGTTGCTTGCCTTTCCTGCTGCTGGGACTCTCCATCAGAGAACATTCTTGTAAAAGGAAGCAGCACGGGGCCTCCCAGCTTTGGACAGAGGGATGACCCCTTCCAGGTCCAAGCACCGTTCTCTTCCAGGAGCAGCTCAGGGTATGAGCTACGCTCATCAGAAAACCTAGAAGAATGTGTGTTTGCAAGGAGGTACACTCTAGAATCTCATGTTGGAGGTGGAAGAAGCAGATGGGGACAGGAGAAGGAGAGACTGATCAGTGCTTACACTGTTTTTAAATTCTCTTCTGCAGTTGGTTCCACTCTACTGTTACTGAACCCAAAAAAAGGTGTGTGTGTGTGGGGGGGGAGGGGGAGCAACAGGTTGGAAAGCTCTGAATCAGTTCCAAACCTTGCGTGCAGCCTTCCAAAACCTTCCTAGCAACTGATTTTGCTATGATGTCATGATCATCATTGAATCCTGTCCCACAATCGCTGCTTCTCGACCCTTTGGTGGGTGCGGGGAGAGGGAATGGAGCGACGTCCGAGCCTGCCCTGACAACCCCTCTTGGAAAGGAGGAGCATCGCAAAGGCGAGGAAGAGTCCGATGAGGAAGCACCGGGACGAAGAAAACCCCAAAACACACGCACACAAGAGCCCCCCTCTTTTGACTCAAGTGGCACCTCCTTGGTGACCCCTCTCTGATAATTTGTTTGCCTGGGGGGAGCACAGGTCCTCCTCCTCCCCCTCTGCCCCTCCCCAAGTGGGATCAGGGTCTCTCATTTTCGTTCTCATTCTTCGCCCCTCCTCCTCACTGTCATGAAACCCCGCCCCTTCTGTGAGGAGGGAGGTTACCAAGCCAAGCCACACCCCTTGGATGGGCTCCCTATTTCACAGAGGAGGGAGTCCGCTCAATGCCACTGTATTTCAGGAGGTGGCTGAAGTCTGTGAGAGTGTGCTGGGGGCCCAGTGTGGGTGCCCGCTGTGCCCGGGCATAAGCTGCCTGGCCTTCCCCGTTGTTGAAAGTGTGGGTGCGCTTCAGGTGCGTACTTGCCTTGCTGGCGGCATTGTTACTATTTGAGTTCAGCTTTTCGGGGTTCCACTGAGTGGAATCTGCCGTCTCCCCACTTGGGGCTGACACCACCCGCCGCCTATCTGGACTGTCATGTGGCGTGATGGGCAGTTCACCGCCATAGGAGCTCCGGGTCCCACTGGGTCGGTGTGAAGGTGGTACTTGCTGCAGCTGCTGTGGGACACCCCTCGGCCCATCTCCACTGCTCACGGGCAGGTAGCGCATGTCCAGCGAGAGGTCCCCAGTCTCGCCCTCCAGTTCTTGGTCCATCAACATGGAGTGGCAGGAGATGGGTATGACGCGGCCAGATGTCATGTGGTGGGGGGGCACTGGGGTGTGACCCGTGTGGAGAAGGATGACTGAAGATGGTGGGTCTCCGCCATGGATGGAGGCATTAATGAGGTTGTGGCTGTACTCCCAGGTACAGGGCTTGGGGCACCTTTTCTGTTGCAGAGGGGTCTGCTCTGGTGTGGGGAGCACCCCTGAATCCAGATCATGCTGGCTCACTTTGATGAGTCCCTTGGGCCACCCGTTCTGCATAAGTGGAGCCAGCAAGTTCTCTGGCTGCCCACCGGTGCCCCGGGACCGCCGCTCACCCAGACGGCTGACACTCACAACTGACTCGCTGTGGGACAGTATGTTCTCCTTGTCTTTGCGGCGGGCCAGCTCCTTCCGGTCACGGTGTCCAATGAACCAGCAGACACTGAAGCCTGAGATCACGGCCCCGATGACAAAGGCTGCCACAGAGGAGATCACTAGCAAGTTCACTGACACCAACCCATCTGGTTCATCCACAAAGCTTTCAGTCACCAGCCCTGAAGATGAGGGAAGACATTTAGTTGGGGCTATTGGGATGCTCACACTGCAAACAAACATGGGGGTTGATGTGGCCATTGTACCACTAACTTTACAGCCAATTCACACATTGTGGTCAATACTTGTTTTTCCTGCTTGTTTTAAATTGAAAGCTGTGAAACCACAGCAGGCCTTTAATATTTTACTCTGCCATGTTTCAAATCAGGATTTGTTGAAAACCACTGGAAGTCAATGTGAATAGCACAGGGAATAATCCCAGTTGGACTCGTGTGTGTGTGTGTGTGTGTGTGTGTGTGGGTGGGTGGGGGGGAAGAGGTGTGGCGGTAAATTATTAAAGCGCCTATCTCCCACACTGTGGTTTTGGCCACCCTTCCTGTGCAAAATGCACAATCCACCTAGCATATAATTTGGCCTTTAGTGCTTATTGAACACAGAAGTCTAATTGGTATAACGTTCCCATAATAATATGATGATTTATACTCTTCTTTTCCTGAGTGTTCAAACCAAGTCATCTTCTTGGTAATTCTTGCAACAGCCCTGAAAAGTAGGCCAGTTTCATCAGGATGGAGTTTGCTGAAATTCCACAGAAACATAGAACGTGGCATGGGAGAAGCAATTCAGGTCTGAGAATCTCCCTCATTGCTTCCCCCTCATTATTTTCTTAAAAGCGAGGAGGTTTCTAATCCTTGAGGAGATGAAGTTAGGGTTGATAGAATCTGGATAGTGACTGTCGGACTCTATGAAGCTAAAGAGGTGGCTGGTGGATGTGGTTAGGGCTTTACTCCTTCACACTTTCTTACCCCTCCTATGTTGTGATGGGCAAAAACAGAATAAATTCCCTAAAACATTAAAAAATATGCAAGTGAATGCAATTGCATAATGTATACAGATCAGGGATTTCATTTTTCTTGGTGCAGAATTCAAACTGTCTCCTAGTTGTGGGGTGGCTAAAAGAACTGCAGTTTGCCTAGGGCAAACCACAGGGTTCATGGCAGAGGCAAGAGTTTAACTACAGACTTCCTGGTGCACATCTCTGCCACTTAGCTACATCTGAAGCCAGCAATGATGGAGAAATACACACCTTCACAGTCCCCAAGTTGAGATGTCCTGCCTCCTATGATGTCTTGTTCAAAGGCAACCCTGCAGGAGGACCAGGGGTGGGGGTAGGGAAAGAGAGGACCAACATCAGAAGAAGCAAAAAAATTGTTTAACTGGGCCAGAGGATTAGCTGATGCCCTCTTAAGACAGGTGGTAGTGGCAGCACACGACATCCTCAGGTAGCTGACATCAGACTTTTCTGTACTCCAGGGAAGACTGGATCCCATGACTTGGAGTTCTTGTCATTTGCTGCCATTTTTTTTAATCTACTTTATACTACTGCTTTATACAAAGATTGCAATCCTAGAAACATTTACCATCAAAATCAGTAGCACTTGAGAGAAATTATGCTTAAGATGGGAATTTTGCCTTGAAATACACTGCTGTGTATTATTTCTCTTTCAGAAATTTTACATGTGGGACTAAGCTTGCACCCCTCTAAAAATATACACTTCTAACACACATATTATATATTTTTCTGATGCCGCCCCTGAATCCGGGACCCTCTTCAGGGCTGGCTCATCCATGAGACCAACTGAGGCAGTTGCCTCTGGCAGCATCCACCTAACACACACCAACCCAGCCCCACAGCTCCTCCTCCCCCAAGTTCAAAAAAGGAAGACAGAGTGGAACAGGAAGTGTGGAGGAGAGTGGTTGGCTTCCACATTTTCTCTTTTGCTTCTTCCCCTTCTTGTTTTTCTAATTCAGGGGGTGCATCACCAGCAGTATGTGGCATACCACCTCAGGTGCCATGAGGTCTCAGGCCTATAAGCATGCTGAGCTCAGTGATTACATTCATGCTTTGTTTGCAGTAGGTCCCTCACAGGCTACAGACTGCGCAGCGATGGTGCAACGGGGTTGCGCCTCCTATCCCCTGTTGTGCCCGCACAGCACCTCCTTAGCATTGGCCGAAGCTGGCCGGTGTGAGGGAGGCGCCATGAGGCCGGGGCGGGGATTGGTGGGAGGTGGGCGGGTCCAGGATTCGGCCATATGGCCCAATCCTAGACCTGTTTGGGAGGCCACGCGGCCCGAATTCTGGCCGCATGGCCTCCTCGGATCTGCGCCTGCTGTTTAGCAGGCACAGGTCCGAGGAGCCCAGAGGGGAGCACATGCTCCCTTGCTGCAGGGAGGCTCCAGCTTCTTCTATACTGCGCTGGATATGGTTCTGGCCGGCCAACCTCGCTATTCCAGCACAGTATAGGATTGCAGCCCCAATCTCTGTCATCTCTAGTTGACAGGGGCTTAGAAAGACCTTTCCTTGAAACAGAGGAGAGCGATTGGTGGGCAAAGGAGATGGTACCTTGTTTCATGGTAGCAGGTGCACCTATAAGGACCATGATCTCTCACTCTGAGCAAAGATCCCCACAGTGTTGCTGTGTTTTAAGAAGGAACAGAAGTTCTTTCTCAACCTCCTTCTAAGTTTCCTCTCCCCTTACCAGCAAAATAATCAGGGAAAGGGCTTGTGCCACCTCAGCTTACCTGGTGTTTGGCTCAAGGAAAATACAGGAGCCTTCAGGGGTCCAGCCACAGTAAGGATCACGGCTCCCAAGGCAATTTCTGAAGAATAGAAATTGGGAAAGTTTAGTAGAATTCATTGGATGATATCAAAACTGGGAAAATTCACCTGATGGAATATGTGGCAGGAGAAGGCTAGAGAACTACAATTCCCAGGGTTCTTAGGTGGGAAGCCACAACTACCACAATCTTGCTGCCAAGGCAGTTCAAAGTCTGTGCCAAGAAAAACTGGACTCTACAACCTGTACAGATGATGCAAATTTAGTTTCCCATTCTTTTCTTTTGCATATTTCTTTACTTTTAATTTTGCACAACCTATTCTGCCATGTTTACTCTTCGATTAATTCTGCTTTTGCTAGTTGAGGAGAATCACATGTCTATATAAGACATTAAAGCCCTCTCACCTCAATCATAGAATCATAGAGTTGGAAGGTGCTCAAAAGGTCATGTAGTCCCACCCCTGCTCCAGCAGGTTTACCTGTCGAGCCTCTTCTTAAAGATCCGCAGTGAGGAAGAATTCACCACCTCTTTCAGTAATTTGTTTCATTGCCAAACCTCCCTTGCCATCTATCATTTCTTCCTGATGTCCAACAGGAATCTCTTCTCCTGCAGTTTGTTCTAGTTCTGCTCTCAGAGACAGCTGAGAAGACAAATGCTCTTCAGGTATTTGAAGAGCACAATAATATCCCCTCTCAGACTCTCTTTTCCAGGCTAAACAGTTCAATCCCTGGAAATCTTACTGAGCTTCAGCCCCTTTTGGCTCATTGCTCACACATTCTGAAGTATGTTTTTTTTTTTCTGCCATAAGGACTAGAAACTTTAACAAAAAAATGAAAGTGAAGATTTCCAGTAAGCTTAAATTGGTGCTGAAGAATACCATGGAATCTGTGCCACACATACAGTTCTGTCTATTTTTTCTTGCAACTTGAGCCCTAGAGCCAAAAAAATAAAGAACCATGAATGAACAGCTATAATCCAACACTGAGCATCAATTGCAGTATGGTGGATTAAAAGAAGCAGTTGAGGAAAAACTTACTGCAAACAGTAATTTGACTGAGAGATATGTTAAAGGGACAATAATAAGTATCAATGTGGCACATTCAACTATTTGTACCAGATTACTAATATCTTTTAAAAAAATTACATCCTGTCTTTCTCCTGTTAGAAATGCAAGATGGTTTAAATAAAAAAGAAGATAAAAAAATCATAAAGGCACAACAGCAACAATGAAAATAACTTAAGGGCATAAACAAGAAAGTAAGGATCACAAATCCTAAAAACTCAGAAAACTTCCTGCAGTGGACAAAAGGTCCCCTGCAGCCCTGAGCTATCGCCTGGGTCTTTTAAATTGAAATTGAATTGAAATTAAATTGAAAAAGAAATTGTAAAAAGTGAAAGTTGTAACTTTTTATAATTGTAGAAAGTTATAGGCAAAGATTTACACCACATCTTTAGAAAGCGCCAATGTTCAGTCAATTTAAGGGCTCAATCCAGAGCCCTCCTGCGCAAGTGGTACGAGTGTACTGCTTGCAAAAGTGCCGTAAGGCATGTGGAATGCAGACGCTAAGCTCTTACCACCCATCTTGCGGCACCACAATGTGGAGACGTGACATTGGTGAGAGGTAAGGTTACTCCTCGCCAGCGTTGTGGGGATTCTGAGTGGGGCGGGAAGAAGTTCCTGGGTGGGAGAAAGGGTGGGGTGGCCTCGCGAGGGGGTGGGACCCAGCAGTGGCTTTCACCGTTGGATCTTATCCCTGGCAGAGGCCTGGGTAGCCCGACACGGGGCTGCTCAAATCACCGCCAGCAAAATAGCCAGTGATGAGACGAGAAGCCCCACTGCGGGTGGTAGGGCTTTCCCTGGGGAAAGGGAAAGAACGTCCCCTTCTCCTGGGGAGACTCCAGCAGCTGCCTCACTGTCACTGGATACAGTGGGAGCCTTTTAGCTACCACTGCGCCTGCGGCAGCTTGGCAGTTCTGGATTGGGCTGCCCTATTAAAATAGCACCCCCAATCAATGAATCAATGAATCAATGAATCAATGAATCAATGAATCTATCTATCTATCTATCTATCTATCTATCTATCTATCTATCTATC